>PISX010017048.1:0-44506 GCA_004024625.1 Mellivora capensis
ATCTGTCAGGGTCTGTAAATACAGAGCCCCAGAAGTATTAGCTGGGATCACCAGCATGCGAGTATCCGTGAGAAAATGCAGGAGCATATGGTAACCCCATTCTAGTGGGATCCCACAGAGGCCTTCCCTGACCACTCAGTCTGGGCAGAGGAGCCGCCCCTCCCCCCCTACTCTTGATCCTGTTACCCTGCTTAGCTTTCCTCATGACACCTGAAATTTGCTGTGCATTTTCTGTCTCCTCTCTGGAGTGGAATCCACATAAGGAAAGCCTTCATTCTTTGTCCCCACTCCTGTATCCCCAGCACTGGAACACTGCCTGATACATTTGTCGAAGGAGTGAATGAATTTACTACAGCAGCCAATAATATGAACTTTGGCATCAGCCTTCAAATCTTGGCTCTGTGCCATGTAGTGTGTTTGCCTGTGGGCAGGTTACCTTGGTGAGCCTCCGTTTTCTCGTGTGTAAAATGGAAATGGGATGAAATAGGGAAATACATGGAAAGTTGTTAGCACAGTGCCGGTATCTAGTCAGTGCTGAGCTGGCTATTTTCATTTTCTTATTCTCACCCTGACCTGAGGGGAGGGGAGGGTGATTTAGTCCCCTGAAGCACCAGAGACCCGCTTTCTCTGTGAGCCTGCCACTGTGAACAGGCCACAGAGAAACTGGGTGCAGGGCAGCAGAGAGCAGAAGAGTGGAGAGCAGTACTGATCCCAGGATCCCAGGATCCCAGGATCCCATGATCAGGACTATGAGAACAAGGCTGCAGACCCACCATTAAAACAAACAAACAAGGGCGCCTGGGTGGCTCAGTGGGTTAAGCCACTGCCTTCGGCTCAGGTCATGATCTCAGGGTCCTGGGATGGAGCCCCGCATCGGGCTCTCTGCTCAGCAGGGAGCCTACTTCCCTCTCTCTCTCTCTCTGCCTGCCTCTCTGTCTGCTGTGATTTCTGTCAGATAAATAAATAAAATCTTTAAAAAACAAACAAACAAACAAAGGCAGGGGTTGGAGAGGAGGAAGGAAAAGGAATTCTGGGAGGACAAAATATTCACACTCACAAGAGATGCTAGTGCTGTGGTGGTGAAACAGAGTTTCAGGTAAGCTGCTTCTGGCTCAGGCAGAAATCCTTTAGCAATTTCCCACTCCACTGGGGGTGACTCTGCGAAGGGCTCCCAGAGAGCAAGCATTTCACTGGACACCCTCCCCTTCCCAGCTCAAAGCTGATAGTGGGAGTAAAAGAAATAGACACACTCAGAACTTTTGTTTGAGAGCAGGAGGGAAGGGTGGGGAGGAGAGAATGGACTAGTTGCTGTGCTCACATTTTGAAAAAATGAAATTTTTTCTCCCCTTCACATCTCTCCCCTGAATCCCTGTTGAGCCTATAAATATTTCACTTAAATACCCAGCAGACAGCAAAATTAGCCCTTAAAACTGTATTACATAAAATGAGAACACCATGTTCCTTCGAAGTGACGAGTTCCTCTTGTCCATTTTTAGATTCCTTAGGCTAGTACAGGTAGTGTTCTGCTGACAACAGCCCATAAAAATGCAGAGTCCACTGGAGTCATGTGCCTTTCCATCACCCAGTGGTGAAAGCCGTAAGAAAGGAGAGAAAGAAAGCCAGCTAATGCTGTAGCATGAAATCACCTGGGTATGAATTCTGGGGAGCACTCACGTGGGTCAGCATGCAAATTTATTGTTCCCATCAAATTAATCAATTGACAGGAGAACAGCGATTTACTCGACAGGACATACAACAAATGTTTCTTTGGAAGAAAAAACCCATCCCATCACCAAAAGAAAGCAAATATGAGAGTAGCACATTTCCGTTTGTGTGCCACACAATATCACAGGGTATTACTCAGGGTTACAGGATTTAAAATTTTTCTTGCTGTGATTAAACGCATTTGAAAAACACTGATTTTTGTTTGTTTGTTTGCTTTTTGAAATTAGACTAGTTCCTTTATTGCACAACTGCTTGGAAGATTTAATTTGCTAATGTAAGTCCCAAATCTTCATGATGAGGATAAAAGGTGCAATATTTCCCAACATTATTTGACCACAGAAACCTTTTACATAAAACGTCTCCCAGAAGCAGTGCCCACAAAATTCATAGACCAGGATATCATTAGAAAGCAAGTGGCGTCTTATGAAGGAATCCATCCATGTTAAGTTTACCTTGCTGTGCATGTTTTAATGTCCTATGTCTCCCCAGTCACCTTGCTTCTGCTTGGAATTCCTCCTGTGAGAATAATTCCCCTAGATGGTAATTTAGGTCAGATGTACCCATAAAGCCCCTGGCTGGGAAGGAGTCGCTCCTTCAAGGCTCTAAGCATTAAAAAGATGTTGATGGGGGCACCTGGATGGCTCAGTCATTAAGCATCTGCCTTCAAGTCAGGTCATGATTCCCAGGGTCCTGGAATAGAGTCCCATGTCAGGCTCCCTGCTCAGCAGGAAGCCTGCTTCTCCCTCTGCCTCTTCTCCTGCATGTGTTCCCTCCTCTCTCTCTCACTGTCTCTCTCCGTTAAATAAGTAAATAAAATCTTTGAAAAAAATAAAAGGATGTTGATGTTTCTCATATCTAATTCCAAATTAAAAAACACCAACCGGAGGGGACCTGGCTGGCTCAGTCTGTAGAGCACGTGACTCTCCATCTCAGGGTCATGAATTCAAGCCCCATACTGAGCATAGAGCTTACTTAAAAAACAAAAACAAACAAACAAACAAAAAAACAATCAGCCCTCATCTGTGGCTTTATTCTTCCAAAAAATACCAGCCTGGGAAACAAATGTAAAGGAGGTTCACAAACTTTGAATTTTCTCCATGCAAGACTGTTTGGAGATGTGTATCAAACCTGAAATCTTTGGGAGGGGCAATGCTTTCCTGGAGGGCTAAACGGCCACCCAGTTTGCTCCTCAGGCAGTCTAGCACTGGCACCGGGAGGAAATGCCTTGCTGCCTGGGGGAAAGGGGTCCTAAGGATCCCTTGCTTCTCCACCCTGGTACAGATGGACTGGGTTCAATCTCTTTCCCACCTGTGAGAGAAGACTCAGGGCAGTGAAGTAGGAGAAAACTTACAACAGGAAGCCAGGGGAGCCAGGACGACGAGCCATTGAGGACAGGCCCACAGCAGTGGGCGACTGGGAGTGGTCTACTTGGATGGTGGGTTGCCTCTTGGATGGTTTTGTCTTAGGCCCCCTTTCTAGTCTTTTTTCCAAGATGCTAACTATCTGGGTTCTGTGCTTGACATCTCTGTGGGGCTATGTTTGCATTTATGTGACATCTTTAATGTGAATCTTTAATAACAACAATAAGAACAGGAAATATTTTTTATTTTTTTAAGATTTTATTTTTATTTATTTGAAAGACAGAGATCACAAGTAGGCAGAGAGGCAGGCAGAGAGAGGGGGGGGGAAGCAGGCTCCCCGCTGAGCAGAGAGCCTGATGCGGGGCTCAATCCCAGGACCCTGGGATTATGACCTGAGCGGAAGGCAGAGGCTTAACCCACTGAGCCACCCAGGCACCCCAGGAAATATTTTTTTTAGATAAGAAGTCCTCCAACCCCATCCCCACCCTGACTGTGAGCACCTGGAGGGAAGATCACTAAATGCCAAGCCCCTAACACCTAACCTGGCACACAATAGGCCTCTGTCAATGCCTGTGGCCTGAAGGAATGATAGGGTCCTTTCAGAAGGCAAAATACCTTCCCCTTCCTGGCTTGGCATCTCCCCACAGCATTCAGGCCAGGACTCTGCATTCAACAGGTGCCCCCCTGGATGTTATTTTCTGTGCTGGCTTTCCAGGGAGGTGGCTCATGCCTCTCTTTTGTCCTCAGCGCGAGCAGCCCCAGTGCCAACTATGATGATGGCATTTGTGATATTGTCACTCACAAAGGATCAAAGGATCAAATCCCCTCATCTTCCCTCACATTGGCCACCGGTGCTCCATGGAGGGTAATTTATTTTTCTAAATACCAAACTAGTAGAGTGTCTACATGAAAACAAGTTGCTTGTAGTCCAGGTGGAAGCTGGAGGATGGCTGAGTCTGTTAGGGCAGGGAATAAAGAGGCAAGGTCATGTGATGAACAGTGTAAAAAGTAACTCTTTATGATAAGTTTATTGACAAAGAACTAGAGGTTTGGTAACATGCGTGGTGAACAAGAAAGATGTGTGATTACACCATGGAATGGAATTAAGTCAGATTTATCTAAAGGTTGCTTATGTAGAACCCAAAGACGAACTATCAAGCACGTTATGGTTTCTCCTTTTCCAGGGGAGTTTAAGTTGAAGAAAGATCCCCATCTTCCTGAGCTGAAATGAGGTCTTCCCAGAAGAAAGAAGATTAAGAAAGTCTCAGATTTTCAAAGCCCACAAGTGTTCTTACTTCTGTGAAAACCTTTGCTGTAGTCATTAAACAAATTCTTATTACACATGGGTTCTATGCCAGCTGCTGCTAATTGCAAAATATACAACCATAACCAAGACATAGTCTCTGCTCTCAAAGCCTACACAGAGAACCAGGAAGCCAGACATTCATCAAGAAATTGAATATAAGTGTGAGAAGTGTCAAGTCGCATGTAGTATGGAGCCCATGAAGAAATGGGAGGGTGGGCAGCCTTTTAGCTAATGTAGCAGTAAGAGAAGGCCTGCTTGAGAAAAAGTGACATTCATGCTGAAAATGGAAAGGATGAGCTGAAGGCAGTGAGGCAGTATTTTGGGTAGAGGGGAGAATGTGTCCTAAGAGGAAACAGAAGAGAGATATAAGAGGAACTTAAAGTCAGGGTGGTCAGAGCTCAAAGATGTATAGTAGAAGATGAGTCTAGGGAGGTAGTCAAAGGTCAGAGGCTGGACCAAGAAATTTGGACACAAGGGGAACCACTGAATAATTTTAAGCAAGCGAATTAGTTACATGATGAGATTTGGGTTGTGTAATATAGAATGACATTATTTCCAGGCTGAGCTTCTACTTGGACCTAAGTACAGCTTTGCTCTGAATTAGGTTCTTAGGAAGCCCTATTTTTTCTTTCCCATTGCTGGATTTCAAGTAGAAAGTTGACATGTGGTCCAACTTCCAGGCCTTGCGAGCCATAAGATAAAAAAAGACACTTCCAGCAAGGAAATCTTCCCTCCAACACTGTATGAGAAGTAAGTGATATATTTTTGTGGGATCTATTTGTTTTTGTCTTTGTTTAAGATTTATTCGTGTATTTATTTGACAGAGAGAGAGAGATCACAAGCAGACAGAGAGGCAAGCAGAGAGAGAGGGAGAAGCAGGCTCCCCACCCAGCAGAGAGCCCGATGTGGGGCTCAGTCCCAGGATGCTGGGATCATGACCCAAGCTGAAGGCAGAGTCTTAACCCACTGAGCCACCCAGGCGCCCTTGTGGGATCTATTTGTATTTCTCCATTTCCTGACCCCTGTTCAATCAGAAAGAGGCATGGTGAACTGTCTCTGAGTTCTTCTTCTCTTCCTCCTACTGTGGCTATCATCTTCAAAGTGCTATGGCACAACCATACAGCCTTGTGAAAAGTTCCTCAATACAATGGACATGGCATAAAGGGACATTCTGCTTCTTCCTTCCATCTTTTAAGGAAATGTTGTCTTTGCCATAAGCTGTTCTTTTCACGACTACTGTAGTTGTTCATAGCTCTTTCCCTTGTAACAAAACCTGTTTTAGCTCTTCAGAGCCATTCCCAATGTTATAGAATTTCATCAGATCTTAAACCAACTTCTCCAATGGTGTAGGAAGAGAACAGGTGAAGACATTTCATGCAGACTGTAGCTCAACAGCACCAGTACATCTCAAAGAAGCACAAGAGAGAGTGTGCTCGGCCACGCACGTGTGATTCTGTGCCCTTTTGATCCTGGTGTGCCAGAAAGACAAGGCCATGGCCTCTCTGAACTGGAAGGGGCCTTGGGCATCATCTATTCTGTCATTCTCTGAGGGATGCCTTCTTCCCAAAATGTCCCTGCCAAATGGCCCACCTTCATTCTGCATCTGCATGTCAGAGTTCCCCATATTTCATTTTCAAGAAATCATGTCACTATCAATATTTTTTCTTTTAGATAAAAATCCTTGGTTTGAAGTAAAATATTTAATTCCTTTGACCATTCCTTTGAAGACATGACTTCAAGTGCTTTTACCGTCCTGTATATACCCTAATATTTGTTTTCTTACAGGGTGTGCCTAGAATCTGAGGAGTAAATTTGTAGATGTGGCCACGCTTGTATAAAGTGGATCAGGTCAATCACCTCCCTTACTGTTGATATGATGCTTCTATAATTATAGCCTTATTCATCTTAGCACATCTCTCTGCTCTTGAATATCAACCTAGTCTTAAGTCCTTCACATACACGCTACGAGAAGCCCATCCTCTCACCTAGTACCTGTGTACTGGCTTTTTTTCCCTTGTCCACTTTCATCTTGCCAGATTCTCCCCATCGCTCCAGGCTGCTGAGCTCTCTTCGGATTTGGATTCTGATGTCCTCTCTATCCACGTCTCCTCCGGCGTCATGTCAGCTGCAGATTCATCAGGTTGTCACTGTTGTACTCATTCAAGTCATGGGCAAAATTTTGACCAGGACTGAGCACGAGTCGAGTCTGCTTTCTGGATTCACATGGATCCAATCAATCAGGACTCCAGTGTAATCTCCATTCTCAGATGATCTCCATTCTCACCTGGTTTGTATTTCTCCACCTATTTCAGAAGGACGTTTTTAGAGATTGGCTGAAATCCTGTGGCTGTAGGTTAATAAGCCTTTCCCTACCCTACAGCCTAGCAGCCTTAATTTTAAATACTCGTCCAACAAATCCGTGGCTGAGCTGAAACAGTACAGACTCTGCTGTCCCAAATATCCCAAATATGTGGATATATGAGAGACAGACAACTGGAACACAAGCAAGAGGACTAGGCTCTTCTCTGTCAGTCGAGAGAAAAAAAGGATATGAGAAGGGAGGGTTTTAGAGTGACTTGTCCATGAGAACATAGTCGCAAGTGGATTAAAATCTCTTTGACTAAATCTGCTTTGAGCATGCCTTTGTCCTTTCCCATGATTTTTCTCTTCTGCAAATTAGAGAAAAAGGTATCTTCTTGGGGCATCTGGCTGGCTCAGTTGGTGCAGCATGCAATACTTGATCTCAGGAATGTGGGCTTGAGCCCCATGTTGGGTATAGAGATGACTTAAAAGTAAATCTTAAGGGACACCTGGGTGGCTCAGTTGGTTAAGCGGCTGCCTTCGGCTCAGGTCATGATCCCAGCGTCCTGGGATCGAGTCCCACATCGGGCTCTTTGCTCAGCAGGGAGTCTGCTTCTCCCTCTGCCTCTGCCTGCCACTCTGCCTGCCTGTGCTCACTCTCTCTGACAAATAAAATCTTAAAAAAAAATCTTAAAAGAAAAAGATATCTTCTTTATGTATGGGCTGGTAGTCATTTGAAACAGTCAAACATGGATCCCCCCACTATGGTTTTAAGATACTTCTTAAGAATCTTCTGTTTTCTCAGGTAAGAGAATTTTTTAATTATGTGACTGATCAGGAGAACTAGTCATTACTAAGTCTACATATACTAACCTGCTAGATATAGAGCTTTGCAGACAGTTTTATTCTAGTCCAATGCTCAAAAGCTTCTATGCCAGTCTTGAGTTCCGTAGTCTGTGATGTTGTAACTCTAACATCACAACTGACCTCCTATCCTTATTCTTGTCTATTAGAGTTGAACCAAGAGAACTGAGCTCAGCTTTAGGTGGGGAATACTGGAGTATACACTTGCCTATAAGAGTATGGGGAACCCTAAAATGAGTTTATAAGGATGATACTGGGAATTCTTCATCCCTGTAGGGCTTAGGCAGAGAATTAACACCAATCTGTGAGAGATGGGGTCGGTACAAAACCTAAGGAAGGTGTGACCCCCAAACAAATCTGACCTCAGCCTTGTAAGGGTTTCAGTTCTTTTCTTTTAAGATTTATTTATTTTAGAGAAAGAGAACTCACACGTGTGAGCTGGGGGAGGGGTAGAAGAAAAGGAAAAAGAATCCTCAAGCAGACTCCCTGCTGAGCATGGAGACCAATGCAGGGCTCAACATGGGGCTCCAGTCCCAGAACCCTGACATCATGACCTGAGCTGAAATATCAAGAGTCAGACACTTAACTGAGCCACCCAGGCACCCCTAGGGTTTCAGTGTTTTTGATGATTAAAGGACCACTAGTAAGAGAGCTGCCACAGAGTGGGGGAAAAGTGGAGGGCCTTCTTATAAGTCAATGACCTTCTAGGAACAATGCTTAACAGCCAACCAACAGTAGCAATGGTGATCAGTTGGTGGAACACCACCTCCTGAATGCTGCCTGGACCATTAGCTTCATGTGCTGCATTGCTCTGAAAGTCTTTTCCACTTAGCCTGATTTCTCCCCTTTCTCACCAGATTCCTCATTAGGTGCAAGGCTTCCTAGGAAAAATATATCACATTTCCATCACTTGTGCCTTCTCTTCCCAAGTGTATCCATGAGAGCTGTCTTAAGCCATTTGGGCTGCTCTGATAAAATAATATAAACCAGGTGGCTTAAATAATACTTATTTCTCACAGTTCTGGAACCCAGGAGTCCAAGGTCAAGGCACTGGCAGATTCAGTGTCCAGTGAGAGTCTGCTTCCTGGTTCATAAACAACTATCTTCTCACTGTGTCCTCACTTGGCAGAAGGGGCAAGAGAGCTCTCTGTGGTCTTTTTTATAAGAACACTAATCCATGCATGAGGGCCCTCATGATCTAATCACTTCCCAAAGGCCCTACATCTTGATACCATCGCATTGAGAGTTAGGCCTTCAACATATGAATTTGGGGGGACACAAACATTGGGTCCAGAGCAAGAGCTGTGAAGGGTCCTTCCCTAACTCCAACTGGATTCTGATAGGCTAGTGTTATTCTCTGTAGTCCTGGGCCCAGTCATATTTTGGCTGATATTAATTGGGCCTAAGGTAATGCTAGAGTTATCTTACCATTTCATCCATCCTTTAAGGCTCGAAAAATCTATTTAGCCACGCCAAGAAGATGGGCATCTAGTTTTTTAAAAGACTATTTTGAGAAGTAATCTTTGTCATAACCAATTTATTGAACACCTGTACAAGCGTATTCATAGTTAATAATAAAAAAAATTAGAAGCAACCTAAATACCCATTAGTAGGATAGTGTGTTGTTCCTGAAATAGTTTCTGTATTATTTAAGTATTGGATCATGAAAATGCTTTCATATAATTTGTGTCAAGTTAACACTGGAGACTTCCAAGTAGGCCCTTTCCTTTGCTCCTGCCTTTTATAATGGCTCTCACTGCTTTCTCTGTGACTATCAGAAATGAAATATGATCATGGCACTTCGGGAATTAAAGCTTTCTTGTGGCTTGTTGCTCATTATCCATTCATTAAGTGCCAAGCTCCTTGGCATATGCAGTAGCTCTCATGATCTGTCCCTGTTCTCCACAGCCCCGGCATCGGGGCCTGAATGCTGCTTTCCAGCCACATGCGATTTCTATCAATCCTTTGAACCTGGCAAGTTCTTTCATGGCCATGTGGCTTTGCACTTCCTCTGCTCTCTGCTTTCAGTACCTCTTTTTCTCAAAATCAAATTTGAGCATCGCCATACCTCTTTACCTTCAGAAAATTTAGGCCTGTTTGTTCCAACAGCGTCTATGGGCTCTTAGGACACTCTGCCCAAAGCCATGTCCATACCGGTCTGCCCAAATAGAATGTGTGTTCTTGAGAGGGGAGAGCTGTATTCATCTCACATTCCCCACTGATGCATAGGCCCTGTCGGAGGCTAAATACTGAACGGATGAATGAATAAAGTACTGTATGAACAAGTGTACAATTCTTCCAATGCCTGTATCTATTAGTTTCTGTTTATTTTAGGCTGGACTTGATCTTTTAAACCATACTCGCATATATGAAAATGTTGGGGGCCGCCTGGGTGGCTCAGTGGGTTAAAGCCTCTGCCTTCAGCTCAGGTCATGATCCCGGGGTCCTGGGATTGAGTCCCGCATCGGGCTCTCTACTTGGCTGGGAGCCTGCTTCCCACCCCCACCCCCGCCAACTCTTTGCCTGCCTCTCTGCCTACTTGTGATCTTTGTCTGTCAAATAAATAAAATCTTTAAAAAAAAAATGTTGGGCTAGGGAAAGAGAGAGCCCATGCCCATTCTCGGGTTCAAACCCTCCTAAGGATGACCCTGCTCAAAATAATAAAGCCCATCTGTAGTCCTCAGTTCCACCAGATTTTCTGTGACATTGGGGACACATCTGGGTATTTCAGCTGGGATATCCTATGTCTCTGGGAGATCAGAATCATCTCGGGATTTGAGCCCAGTCTCAGTCACCCCATTCTTACTTAGTTTTCACCCCAGGCTGTCACAGGTATCTGTTTCCAAGATAATTTTGAAATATGAAAGTGTTCCAAGCATGATGGGAATTAGCTCCCCTAGAATGCCTTATCTGCATAAATGTGTGTAAATTAGCCTTAGGAATAAATAGCTGACTAAGACGCCAGGGTGGCTCAGTTGGCTAACCGTCTGCCTTCAGCTCATGTCATGATCTCAGGGTCCTGAGATAGAGGCCTGTGTTGGGCTCCTTGCTCAGCAGGGAGCCTGCTTCCCCCTGCTTGTGTGCCCTCTCTCTCTCTCACAGACAAATAAATAAATAAAATCTTAAAAAAAAAAGAAATGGTATTCTACTATCTTTAAGAGAAAAAAAAAAAAGGAATAAAAGCTGACGTTGACCAAAGAACTGATCTCTTGATGTCCTCCATGCTTCTAGAACAGCACCTGTAGTGCTTATAATTGGTTCCTTAAGGCCCACTGGAAAGTAAGCCCCATGGGGCAGCCAGGTTTCTTTGATATATAGAAAATTATATAGACCTATGTCTCATACGTGGAAGTTATGGAGCATAGCACTATTTCTTGTCTTTCTATCCCTCCTGCCTAGAGAAATGTATGGCACAATAAATATGTGTTGAATATATGAATGATTCTTCTATGAATAAGAGGACCAGAAAGACCAGCATCTCCCAGAAAAAATGTCCATCAGTTGTCAGACAAGTGAAGGTATCATTCTAAGTTCTCCCCTATTAAATCTATGAGAACCAAATTCTATTCTACTTTCTAGACCTATTCTCTTCCTTTCTGCCTTTTATGAGTTTAGGAGTGTGGCTCTTGCATGGAGCTGTGTGGTGGAGACAACATGGTGCTGTTGCAAGACCATGGACTAAAGGCAGACAGTTCTGAGTCTGAATCCTTGCTTCACTGTTCTACAGTTGCCCCACCCTGAGCAAACTGCATACCAGCTCCACAGATCAGTTCTCTAATCTGTTATGAGTTCTGAATACTTACCTGCTAGAGTTACAGGAAGGAAAAGGAAGTAACATCTGATGTTAATTAATTTCTCACATTAGGGGCACCTGGGTGGCTCAGTCAGTTAAACGTCTGACTCCATCTCAGCTCTTGATCTCAGGGTTGTGGGTTCGAGCCCCTAGTTGGGCTCCATGCTGGGTGTGGTAGAGGCTGCTTACCAAAAAAAAAAAAAAAAAAAAGAGAGAGAGAGAGAGAGAAAGAAGAAGAAGAGGAAGAAAGAAAAGATTCTCACATTATTTCAGGTTAAAAAAATCTGGTCTAAAAATTTCTAGACAGAAATTATCTGATCTCTGCTATTGATGGCATACTGGGAAGTTGATTAAACGTTATATTTATAAAGGGTCCCCAGGAGCCTATAGGCTTCTGCTCCCCTCCTGAACTTATGTGCCTTATGAAACCTTTTTTCTTACTACCTTTTATTTTTTAAAAACATTTTTATTTTTAAGTAATCTCTATACCCAACATGGGACTCCAACTCACAACCAGAGATGAAATCGCATTCTCTACCGACTGAGCCAGCCAGCCACTCCTCATTACCTTTTCATTGCACCTTTCCTTGGTGGTTTTATATTGCTTTTTACCCCCTTGTGGCAGCTGATTCCTACACATGGCATCCCTGGAGTCTTATCTTTCATGTATTCTTAGTGAGTCACTTTGGTTTTTCCCCCTGGATTGAATCCTAAAGACAAATCAGTAGGTAAGTATGGCTCTCCCCCAAGCAGTAAAAGAAAATGAAAAAGACGTAAAGGAAGGAAGGAAGGAACGAAAGAGAGAAAGAAAGAGAAAGAAAAAGAAAAGGGAATCCTCTTTGGGATAGTATCGCACGGTTTATAGTAATATCATGTTTTTATATTCTTTTTAGAAGTACATACCATAGTTCAAGCAGTTCAGTTTGGTTCTGTACAAGCAGTCCCCACTTTTAGAGTAGGCTCTGTACTCCAAAGTGTATTTATAAAGCCAGTTGTGTAAAACTCACAATGCCAGGGCCCAGAGAAATGAGGTTACGCTGGGTCACTGGGTTCTCGGAGCAGTCTCCAAAAGTCTATCTAATCCAAACGCGGCTGATCTGGCACACTAGATGTGCTGTTCACCTAACTCAAGAACCCTGTACAGCCTTGATTCTGCAAACAAGGGAGAGAGAGAACTCTGTGTTCCAGTGCTGGGTTCCGGGGACACACAGCCCTCCTCTACTCCCTCCTTGGCTGGGGCGCAGCGAGGGGTTGGGGCTGTGCCAGGGAGGGGGCTGGGAGAAGGGCAGACAATCCTGGGCACCAGCACCAGAAATCTGATTCTCCGCTTCAGGACATCTCCCCAGTCCTTTCAGTCGCAGGAATTCTGAATAAGAGATATTAGAAATCGTAATGACGTTCGTATAGTGTCTTATAGTTTATGAACGCCCTATTTTTTGTCCTTAATATCTCACTGTCTCTTTGGTTCCTAGAACAACCCTGTTGAATTAGTTATTGTCATAATTGTTATTTAACAGAGAGGAAAACTGAGGTTCAGAAATGAAATGGTTTTTCTAAGACCAGTGCTGGGGTGGGGGGTGGGACAGGAAGAGGATGTGAGAAGTTCAACCGGCACCCCAGGATGGTTGCTGCTTCTAACCAGGTCTCCTCCCACACCCACTTGGCTGTATTTTATTTATCTGCGAAACATTTAAGCTGTGTCTACTAGGTGCTAGGCACTGTGCTAAGAGTTCTACAAATATTAGCCCACTTAAAATGGCTCAGTCTTAAGTTACGATTTGCCTTCTTTTAACCGTGTTTCAGTCACTCTGCAAGCAACTTGGCAATGGGTGGTGACTTTAGCAACATTCCCTCACGGTCCATTTTTTTTATTCAGAGGCGTTTGCGCTACTTAGTCAGGTGATCTCTGGCTCTCATATTCCAATTATCAGAGGAGTAGCTCTCAAGAGCCAGATTCTTGGCCAAATAGTCTGAATATGACGTTTTTGTACGCTCAAATCTGGCAGGTCTTTCCATCACAGTTTTTCTTATTTTAAGACAAAATGAACAGTTTCTAGCCAGAGCTAAAGTGTCAGCCAGTGGACTATGTCTCTTAATCCAGTGTCCATTAAATATGTCATCGGAGTCTGGCAGTTTGTGCTTGTTAGCTCCTCGACAGCATTGGACCACCCTGAGAGGAGAGTAGCTTAGCAGTTACTAGAATGGGCTCTGAAAAATCGACCTCCGGCTTTGAATTCTGGCTCTCCTTCTTTCTATTTTGTGATCTTGGGCAAGTTGCTTGCCCTCTCTGTGCCTCAGTTTTTCTCATTTTTAGAATGCGGATAACAGGGCAGCTGCCTGGCTCAGTCAGAAGAGCGTGAAGCTCCTGACCTCAGAGTGGCGAGTTCGAGCCCCATTCGGGGTGTAGAGATTACTTCAGTACAAACAAACATGAGTGGCTCAGTCAGTTAAGCGTCTCCCTTTGGCTCGGGTCATGATCTCGGGGTCCTGGGATGGAGTCCCACACCGGACTCCCTCCTCCGTGGGAAGCCTGCTTCTCCCTCTGCCTGCCACTCCCCCAGTTTGTGCTCGCTCTCTCTGTCAAACAAACAAACAAATAATTAAAACACACACACACACAAAACCACTCCATACTATAAAATGGAAATAGTAATAGTACCAACCCTGTAGTGTCATTGTGAAGATTGTCCCATTCTATGGAGGAGGAAATGAAAGCTCAAGGGCACGAGCAGTACAAGGGATGTTCCCAGGACAACACAATTAGTATGTGCTTAACCTTAAGTCTGAATTTAGAGCTGCCTGTTTCCAGCCCATCCCCTACACTACTAACTGCAGGGATAGGTTCTACTCTGGGCCAGCTGATCCATCAGACGTGCCTTGTTGAGAACAATTTGGGACCACATTGGCACTGGATGGGAAAGAGTATGGGCACTTAGGCAGCGGCTTCTGTGAGCACAGAAGGGGGTATGTCATCTCCACTTGGCACATCCATGGACAGACCTGGACATCAATTAAGAAGAGGACCCCAGCCTCGGAGCCCCTCTAGGCAGGCACCATGTCTTATTGATATCTGTCTCCCCAGCTTTCAGCAAGCACCTGGCCCAAAGCAGGCAGGAAATACATGTTGGACTACACTGAATGGAGGTGTACAGAGATCTGCCCTCAAGGATTGGTGCTCTCTGCTCTCTGCTCTGGGTTTGGGCAGCTTCCTTTGGTTTGCCTTAAAAAGACAAATGTCTAGTCCTTAAATGAGATATGGGGAGGCTCATATGCCCAGATTTTAAGAGCTTTAATGGTTTCCATTCCTATTTCAAGGGCAAATTTAGTATAAGAAAGATACCAGTATGACATTTTGATTATAGTTTATGTGAGTCATTACAGTGAAACAGCTGCCAGTTTACCCAACCTCGCCTTTATCTCTTCTGTGCCTACTCACTCTTCCTCTATTGCCAATTACAAAAGCAAATGGGGGATGCCTGGGTGGCTCAGTTGGTTGGACGACTGCCTTCGGCTCAGGTCATGATCCCGGAGTCCCGGGATCGAGTCCCGCATCGGGCTCCCAGCTCCACGGGGAGTCTGCTTCTCCCTCTGACCTTCTCCTCGCTCATGTTCTCTCTCACTGCCTCTCTCTCAAATAAATAAATAAAATCTTTGAAAAAAAAAACAAAAACAAAAGCAAATGGGTGTTACCTTAAGGGTGAGAAGTAAAAAGGATTGATGGGTGAGAGTTTAGAAATAACATCCTCTCCTTGAAACAGAATCAGTCTGGGACCATATTCTGTTTCATTTTTCCTTCCTGACTGATTTACTTAATAAATTCTTTTTTCTTCTTTTCCTTTTTATTTTTTTTCAGTGGTCTCCACACGCAACATGGGGCTCAAACTTACAACCCTGAGATCACGAGTTTCTTGCTGTACTGACTGAACCAGCCAGGTGCCCCCACTTTCCTGATTTAGAGAGTGGTGCAAGTCCAGAGTGTTACTATTTCAGGAGCGTCTAGGTAAAAAGAGCATGTGACTTTCATGTGCAAACTCTTTTCACCTACTTCAGTGCAGCCCAAGGTGAGTGCACTCTGGAGAACTTGCCCTTCACAGGGCTGTTTCTCTGGACTGAAATCTCTTGTCTAGTGTGCATCCCCAGAAAGACGCACATCGCCACCATCTTGTTCCTTAAATCTACAATGGTATTTAGATCCTGCAGCATGAAGAGACTGGATTGATTGTTTTTGAATGAAAGCAGGAGGCTGTGACAGATAACTTCTTTTTTTTTATTAATTTATTAATTTTTATAAACATATAACGTATTTTTATCCCCAGGGGTACAGGTCTGTGAATCGTCAGGTTTACACATTTCACAGCACTCACCATAGCACATACCCTCCCCAATGTCCATAACCCCACCACCCTCTCCCGACCCCTCTCCCCCCAGCAACCCTCAGCCTGTTTTGTGAGATTGAGTCTTTTATGGTTGGTCTCCCTCCCGATCCCATCTTCTTTCATTTTTTCTTTTCCTACCCCCGAACCCCCACATTGCATCTCCACTTCCTCATATCAGGGAGATCATATTATAGTTGTCTTTCTCTGATTGACTTATTTTGCTAAGCATAATACCCTCTAGTTCCATCCACGTTGCCACAAATGGCAAGATTTCATTTCTTTTGATGGCTTTATAGTATTCCATTGTGTATATATACCACATCTTCTTTATCCATTCATCTGTTGATGGACATCTAGGTTCTTTCCATAGTTTGGCTATTGTGGAAATTGCTGCTATAAACATTTGGGTGCATGTGCCCCTTTGGATCACTACGTTTGTATCTTTAGGGTAAATACCCAGTAGTGCAATCTCTGGGTCATAGGGTAGCTCTATTTTCAGCTTTTTGAGGAACCTCCACGCTGTTTTCCAGAGTGGTTGTACCAGCTTTCATTCCCACCAACAGTGTAGGAGGGTTCCTGGGACAGATAACTTCTTAAATCCTTTTTTAGCTCTAAAAAAAAATTATTGATCACATCCTATCAGCCAGGTGCTATGCTAAATGTTTTTACATACATTATCTCATTTAGTTCTCTTAAAAGCCTTAGGGAGGAGGTATTATTACCTTCTTCTCCAGATAAAGAAATCATCAGATTCTAGAAGATTAAGTGATTTGCGAAGGCTGCATAGCTCCCACGTGGTTAAACCTTATCTATTCAATAAATGGCTCAGTTGTTAAACATCTGCCTTCAGCTCAGGTCATGATCCCAGGGTCCTGGGATCCAGCCCCATGTTGGGCTCTCTGCTCAGCAGAGAATCTGCTTCTCCCTCTCCCTCTGCCCCTGCTCTCTCAATCTCTCTCTCTCTCTCTCTTTCACATGTGCATGTGCTCTCTCTAATAAATAAATAAAATAAAATAAAATAAATAAAATCTTGAACAAAAGATAAATCAGATGATCTACTCAGAGGGACTATCTATGCATCTCTGCCCTTTTCCTGTGTTTGTCTTTGCTGTTCCTTCTTTGAGTTTGCATGTGAAGCTTGTCAACACTGAGATGAACTGAATGTATGCATCTTGATCTCCAGAACAGTATTTCCCAACTGATCAACAGCGCCACCAATCAGCTATTTAAATCTGTTGCTAGGGATCCAGGATTAAGAGAGGATGAGATGGAATCTTCCAACTGGGAAACATCCAACTAGATCAGGGTTTCTCAAAGTGTGGTCTGTGGACCACCTGCATTGAAGGTGTTTATGATAAGTAGAGATTCAAGGATCCCAACCCAGCCCTATTGATTCCAAATATCTTGGGATGTAGCCAAGGGTTTTGTATTTTTAACAAGCCCCCTGGGAGATCTTTGAGCAATACAGTAGGGACAACTGCCTAGAATAGGAATCACAAAATGGCAGCAGTTAAGTAAAATCCACTTGTAGATATGTTTTGTTTGGGCCTTAGAGTATTTTATTTATTCATTAAGATTTTATTTTTTAAAAAGGTTTAATAGTCTTTTTTTAAAGATTTTATTTATTTATTTGACAGACAAAGATCACAAGGAGGCAGAGAGGCAGGCAGAGAGAGAGGGGGAAGCAGGCTCCCCACGGAGCAGAGAGCCTGATGTGGGGCTCGATCCCAGAACTCTGAGATCATGACCCGAGCCTAAGGCAGAGGCTTTAGCCCACTGAGCCACCCAGGCACCCCTTCATTAAGATTTTATTTATTTATTTATTTATTTATTTATTTATTTATTTGAGATAGAGATAGAGAGTGAGAGAGCACAATCAGGGGGAGGGGCAGAGGGAGAGGGAGAAGCAGACTCCCACTGAGCAGGAAGCCCGATGTGGGGCTCAATCCCAGGACCCCAAGATTATGATTTGAGGCAAATTGAAGGCAGATGCTTAACCAACTGAGACACCCTGGCCTTACAGTGTTTTCTTCAGAAATCTACTTTTCTGGCGTCTTAAAAAAAATCTTAAGGGGGCAACCCTGAGCCAATATTCAGACGACAATCATGTAACGCTATGGTAGAGACCATAGCATGGTCACCCAGCAGGCTTTCAGTCCCCAGAGCCTCCAGAGTCTTCCATGGTGTCATGTCCTTACCTTTTGACTTGGACTCCTCTAGGACAGATACCAGGTTTTGTCATCCATAAATCCTCAGTTCCTAAAACCAGATATATACATATATATATATATATACACATATATATATATATATATATGTATTTTTTAATTTGACAGACAGAGATCACAAGTAGACAGAGAGGCAGGCAGAGAGAGAGGGAGGGAAGCAGGTTCCCTTGCTGAGCAGAAAGCCCAACACAGGTCTCGATCCCAGGACCCTGAGATCATGACCCAAGCCGAAGGCAGAGGCCCAACCTCTGAGCCACCCAGGTGCCCCTAAAACCAGATTTATAGAAGAGAATGAACAAATGCGTGCTGAATGAATGAATGGGCACAAGTTTGATGATGTTTCCTGTGGCTTGGATAATTTAACTGCAGATTTTTAAAAAGTCTGTTCCTGAGCATAGGATGGGTGTCTCATCCTGGTTCTGCTGCTGATACATTTTTCTATCACCTCACTACTCAGAGTCTAAGTTATCTTAACTACAAAAAGAATTATGAGGATGGATTTGTCCCTAAATTCTTCCATCTCGAACAGTGTGGCTTTCTTTGGCTACAGGTGGGCATTACGGTTCCATTCTTAAATTGTTTGTGGAGAAAAGGCAATTGTGAAATTCAGTCCCAGCCACTCTCTGTCTCTGAAGCCCCATACCTCAAAATGCCATCTGTTGACATGGCGGTTTGGAATCTTAGTTGACCTGGGGAGGTGGCTGACCCTCACACAGTCGCCAAATGACAGGTATTCATGGAGGCAGACTGGGCCAACTCACAGAGGAAGTTCAAACAGCTCAGCCTAGAGCCGAAGGCTTGTCAGCCTCAGATCCCTGCTGATTAACCCTGTGACTCTCCCCTTCCCACCAACAATACTCAATCTCAAAAAACAAACAAACAGAAACAAAAAAACCCAAGAAACAACCCAATTTTCTACGGTGACCCCGAGCACCATGTAGTTTTCCCCTTCTCTGCCCTTGTACATGCTGTTCTTTCTTCCTCAGCCCATTCTGCCATCTAGTAAATTCTCACTGGGCCTTAACACACAATGAAAGGGATGCCTCTCGGAAGTGATCCTAGCCACTGTCCCCGTCCCCTTCTCAAAGACCTAACTTTTCACTCTCTCCCTCCTCTTCCCTTGACCTTTGCCTTATACATGTTCCTGCCATTGCATCTGCCACAGTGCTCACTCCTTTATGTGCTTGTTCCCTACTAGACAGTGATATCCTTGAAGGCAAGAATCTAGGAAACCTCACAGAAGCACAATCACTGCATGTCAAGCGAAGGCTGACCAGCCCTAAACCCCAGATATGCTGAGATGAGTCAGAGAAGAGCTGACCATTAACCCTTGCCCAGCCCTTGCTCCCCCTTCCCTACCACACACACTTCTGCATTTTGAGATGCGGAGCTCACTGCCGATATTTAGGATGACAGGTGAGGTCACCCAGCTGCTGAGCATGCTGGGTCTCAACATTAGGACTGCATGACATGGGTTGTAGGGATTATGTGCAGGTGATTTTTTGTGGGTAGCACTTAACAATAACAGCATGGTGTAGGGCAGTATCTCCTAAACTGTTATGAAGCTGTTATGCTTTAATCCTCTTTTGGAGAATGTAAATAGATACCGTATTAAAAAAGTAATCTGGTCAAAAAAAGTTTGGGAATGTCTGAAAACTATATTCCCCTCCAAGAAAGAAAAGTTACATATGAACATATTAAAGATTCAAAAGTCCAGTGATATGACCATATTAAAGACTAGAAGTCTGGGGATAAAGACTTCATTTTGTTTCACCCAGCACTTCCAAAGAATAGTGTTGAGGAAGGAACGCTGACTTGGAAGCGAGAAGGCGTGCGTTCTCATTTCCCCTCTTTCACTAATGCAGATGTGCGATCTCAAAACAGACACTTCCCCTTTTGCTGCCTCAAATTCTTCATTTGTAAAATGAAAGAATTGAAAATGAAAATCTAAATGTCATGGCTGGATTCAATTATTTCTGACAGCCTTTCTAATCCCCATGTCTATCCTGCTCCGAGAGATGAACAACTCTGGCTTTAAAGCCTTTGCTGGAGCTAAAAGCCTCACACAATGGGTACTTTGCAACCCACCCCAGGAACAGCTGGGCAGGAGCGTGGCCGTTCTCTTAACGCAGATGTTTCTGTCAGATGGCTAGATCTGAAGGGGAATTATCTGGCAATTCTGAGCTGATGTGCCAACTCTGGGATGACTTTCAACATCGTAAGAATCAGTCAACTGCTTTTCCTCTCCTCCTTTGCAAGACATTCACCATTGCAAAATCATTGCTCAGAATGTCCAAAAAATGATAGATTTGACATGAAGTGAAACTCTGAGTTAAGAAAGAGCTTTGAGGGAGGAGAGATTTGATAGCATCATCAGTCAGGACTGTGAAAATGCCAAGTGCCCGCAGGGAGACCAGATACCCAAGAATGTAGTAAGGAGAGTAAGGCCCCAAGTTCTGCTGGTTTTGAGAGAAAATACAGCCAGGCCCCTTCCCTTTAACGTGCATTTGTGGGAGAGAAAGTACATCTGGCTCAAGTCAGAATTCGGTATCACGGAGTTCCTGTGGACAGGGGTCAGCCCACTTCCGCTGATGGCCCTGTTAGCATGATTCACATTCAGAGCAGAAAGTCCACACTTCCTGGGCCAAAAGACAGCCCCCAAATAGCCACCACTGAAGGCCCATATTACACATATGCAGAGTGGCGTTTCCCTCTGAATATCATCTCAGTGAAGTCAGAAATACCATCACTCAGCATAACCTATAGCCAAGATTTACTTCATGTGTAAGGTCCACCCAGGCCAGGATCCTTCCTCCTTTCTTTTCCGCTGTCCTGAAACATTACAAAACATTCCTATTGTTTTGTTTGTTTTTTAAAATATTTTATTTACATATTTGACAAAGAGCGAGAGGGCACAAGCAGGGGGAGTGGGAGAGGAAGAAGCAGGCTCCCCGTTGAGCAGGTTAACCAGATTAAAACAGCCCACCAGGGGCGCCTGGGTGGCTCAGTGGGTTAAGCCTCTGCCTTCGGCTCAGGTCATGATCCCAGGGTCCTGGGATCGAGCCCCACCCACATCGGGCTCTCTGCTCAGCAGGGAGCCTGCTTCCCCCTCTCTCTCTGCCTGCCTCTCTGCCTACTTGTGCTCCCTCTCTGTGTCAAATAAATAAATAAAATCTTAAAAAAAAAAAAAGAACAGGGACGCCTGGGTGGCTCAGTTGGTTAAGCGGCTGCCTTCCGCTCAGGTCATGATCCCAGCGTCCTGGGATCGAGTCCCACATCGGGCTCCTTGCTCAGCAGGGAGCCTGCTTCTCCCTCTGCCTCTGCCTGCCACTCTGTCTGCCTGTGCTCGCTCGTGCTCTCTCTCTCTCTGACAAATAAATAAAAAATCTTTAAAAAAAAAAAAAAAAAAAGAACAAAACAGCCCACCAACAAGCCCATAAAAACCCCTAGACTTAGAAAACTTAGAAACTCCAGTGGCAACCCTCTTGGCACCCCTTCCTCCTCAGGAGCTCTTTGCTACTGCTCAATAAAACTTTGCTGCCCACCACTCTGTCTGGCTGATCTCTTCATTCTTCAAAGCAGTGTGATCAAGAACCACGGGGACCTATAGAGAAAAAATCTTGGAACACCCATGCTTTAATAAAACCACCAATTTGGGGGCACCTGGGTGGCTCAGTGGGTTAAAGCCTCTGCCTCGGGTCATGATCCCAGGGTCCTGGGATTGAGCCCCGCATGGGGCTCTCTGCTCAGCAGGGAGCCTGCTTCCCCTCCTTCTCTCTCTGTCTGCCTCTCTGCCTACTTGTGATCTCCGTCTGTCAAATAAATAAATAAATAAATAAATTTTTTTAAACCCCACCAATTTGGAATGCCTGGTTGGCTCAGTCAGTTAACCAGCTGCCTTCTGCTCAAAGGGTTGTGATCCCAGGGTGCTGGGAGTCTGGGGATTTCCTTATAAGGCCAGCAGGTCCTGTTTTCTAGGGTAAGATAAACTAGCTAAAGCTGAGTTGGAAGATTGTGTTTGGCATTAGGTTTTTTAAACAGGGAAGTGTTACCCTCATTGCTGGGTGTGCTGGGCTACAGGGGCAGCCTCCATTTTGTGGATACCAATATGTGAATTGACTTTGTCACTATTTCAGGACTTGGCTCTGGGCATCATGGTCATGGAGCCAGAGTGGGTGTATATGGTACTTTTAATAGAAGTTGGGTTCAAAGTTAACATTTAGAGCAAAAAGCAAGTATTATCAGAATTATCTTTGGAAATATATATATGTATATATATATATATTTTTTATCTTTGGAAATATTTTAAATCATCCCCATGGATAGTGAAATGGTCCCACTCTGAGAAGCACAGGACAGTTGAGGGACCTGGGGTTTTTTTGTTTGTTTGTTTGTTTTAAAGATTTTATTTATTTATTTGACAGACAGAGATCACAAGTAGACAGAGAAGCAGGCAGAGAGAGAGCAGGAAGCAGGCTCCCTGCTGAGCAGAGAGCCCGATGCGGGACTCGATCCCAGGACCCTGAGATCATGACCTGAGCCGAAGGCAGTGGCTTAACCCACTGAGCCACCCAGGTGCCCGAGGGAACTGGGTTTTAACTGAGGGATTATGTCCTTCATCCTATATTTCTCTAGGCCATTGATTGATTCAGTGTGTGGAACGGTATTATTTAAATTGCTATTTCTTTCATTTTTTTAAAAGATTTTATTTATTTGAAAAAAAAAAGATTTTATTTATTTGAGAGAGAGAGCATGCAAGCAAGCAAGCACATGCCCGGGGGAGCAGAGGGAGAGGGAGAAGCAGGCTCCTCAAAAACCCGATGAGGGACTCCATCCCAGGACCCTGGGATCATGACCTGAGCCAAAGGCAGACATTTAACAACTGAGCCACCCAGGCGCCCTAAATTGCTATTTCCTGCTCAGAGTCTTGTTTTGTTCTGTTTTGGATAAAACTGGATTTGTGTAAGTTAAATATGCTTATGACACCATTCGGTGAAATACAGAGAAAACGTGTCTACATTCGTTTTACTGACAGAATTTACCCCTTGGGTGTGGACTAGGAGTAGAGGTACAGGAACAAAAAGGGTCAAAGGCCTTCAGTCGTCTCTGGGATGTGTTTATTGTTATTTAACAAGGAAAATATATTCATATTTTTCTTCTGTAACAGGAAAAGATCCTTGACTCCAAGTCCCTCACACGTAGTCAGGGAAAGACAAGCATGGAAAGAAAAAAAATGATAAGATAGGGATAGCAGTGTGCTGTGAGAGGCTTCAGGGTGAGGGAGTAATGAATGTTTCCCTGCGCTTTAATCTCATCACTGTCCTTTCATTCTGTGCTCAGGGAGCGAGCCTTGGTTGGATGAAGCTTTGCTTATTCTGCCTCGAGGTGACCTAGATAAGGCTTGGGCAGTTTGGCTTGTCTTGCCAGGTGCCTCCCCTGCCGCAGGGAAGGGCAGTTCTTTTCATATATAGGTAGGTGAGGAGCGTGGACATCAGAAGGAGGCACCTGCAAGAGTTTCCAATCTGCTCTTTTTTTTTTTTTTTTTAAGATTTATTTACTTGAGAGAGAGTGTAGGTACGTGAGGGTGGGGGAAGGGCAGAGGGAGTGGGAGAATCTCATGCAGCCTCCCACCATAAGCACAGAGTCCCATGTGGGGCTTGATTCTGAGATCATGACCTGAGTCGAAATCAAGAGTCAGACGCCCAACCAACTGACCCACCCAGGTGCCCCCAAATCTGCTATTTCTTTAGCCATCACAGGGTTGTTGCTAAGGGTGAGGGGGGCCTTAGGGGGGAACACTGCAGTGCGGCTTTCCTGCAGGCTCGCCTTTGGCCATGCATTCACCTCCTCTTTGTCCTTTGTGAGGTGGAATGGACTGGAACTATTATTCCCATGCCAGAGACTTGGAATAAAAGCATAAGAATCAGAAGCAGAGTGGTATCACTCTGGGTTGATTGGCCCCCCATTCTAGGGCCCTGTCCCTCTAACTACCTTCCATGTTCTTACTAACCACCTCAAAGGTGGTTGTAGATCAACTGAGAATGGAACCCTAAATCCACAGTAACAGAATCACAGAAAGCCCACTGGGTGAATATTCAGATCATTTTCCTGACACAAGCTATAGTGTGAATTCTGTCTCAGGCCTAGTGGGAAAACTTGAGAACTTTTTCCTGTGAGTGAGGAACTTCTCAGTTGAAGGTTGTGCTTGGTATAGTAAAAATTGCAGGTTCTCTAGACTTAGATGGAACCCATCGCATTTCACCTGTAAGATACTGGACAAGTTACTTGACCTCTCTGAACCCCGCTCTTTTTCTGTTGAATGAGAAAAATACTACCCACTTCACAGATGACTATGATGAATGAAGAGAAGACAGACACCTGGCCCACAGCAGGTACTCATCATCCATTAGTCCCTCCCATTCTCTGGGTCTTTCCTAGCAGGGTCCTGGCTACCAAAACATCTGGTAGGACCCAGCTGGTTTGGTGAGTTAGCCTAGCGGGAACAGGAAGACCCACAAGTCATTTGGAACATTAATGTCTGAATCCATTGAGAGAATCTTCACTCAGATGTGCCTCTTTTCAGGAGAAGTTAGGCCTATGAGAAAAGGAGGAGGAGGAGGAGGAGAGAAAGAAAGAAGGAAATCCTGAGGACATCGTTTTTACTGCCCCCCCCTTTTTCAAATACATGAAGAGAAATTAAGATTAGTTGGCCATGGCTATGGCCATCCTGTACTCATCTTTTCTTTGGATACATTTCAAGAAAGGATATGATGCTTCTTTCAGTGCTTGATGTTGGCAATGATCATGTAGTATAGATTTTCATAGACTTTCTCCCGGATGAAGGTGTTTGATGATAGAGGACTCCAGTCATCAAGATTTTCAGGCATCTGGCTCAGCAATCAATGAGATGAGGGCACAAGGCAGTATTCATATTAAACTGTTTTCCTCTAGTGTTAATACTGGATGGAGCATGCTACTCTTGAAGATCTTTATTTAGAAATTGGCTGAAACCCTTGGGTCATTATAACAAAATTCAATTAAATTTGGCTGAGGGGAAAATTGAGAATTTTATATTTATCTATGTTAAAAATGATTAAAGAAGACAATTTAAGTGATACAAACAAACATTATTTCATACTTCATAAAACAAGCAGTCTCCATTCCCAAGGTTCAAGAGAAGTGAAAAATGGGAGGAAGGCAAGAAACTTTTATAAGATAAAGAATACAGAAAAAGCAGAAAAAAATAGAAAGTATCTGGCTGAGGCCACATAGGCAACCTCGCTTTGGGTAAGAAAGAACAAGGAGATAAGCACAGAGCCCAGAGTTAGCTTGGTGTTTAGAAATCAGCTGACTGGACATACTGTGTTTCTGGTCACGCGGAACATTTACAAGGACAGGAAAGTTGCCTATGTTCCTTTTGCTGACATGGCAGCCTGGCCAGGAGCAACTCCATTTCAGGCCTAGAAATTTATCTCAGTATGTACACGTATATTCTATGTACACATTCATGTATATGTGTACTCTATGTATGTAAATTACATATAAGGATATGTATAGGAGTATCTCATGAAATTGGAATACAAGAATACAGTAGTGCTGTAGGAAAGGGCTAGAACAGGGAATTGCAATGCCATTGGGACATCTCCCTGCAAATCTACTGGGTTCTTTTCTCCTCTCCTCCTCCTCCCCTGGTGAAATATGGCTGTTAATCAGCCTCCTGAGAAAGTGATTGATGCTTACGGTTTTAACCATTTCTGAATCAGGGCAGTCTAGGTCACAAATCCCAATTCCTAACTTGGGCAGTTGTCCATCCTGAGCCAATGAGCTATTAGAGCAAGCGGAAATGAGACACACAGTCCAGACATGGCTGCTGGAGCCTGTCCATTGTGAGCAAGGAAGACACAGTCATTACGATTTAGGACCAAGAACTGGAAACCCAAACTTGACTGGGTATCCGTGCTGCATAAAGAAAGAAAAATGATCATGGGGTGCCTGGGTGGCTCAGTGGGTTAAAGCCTCTACCTTCAGCTCAGGTCCTGATCTCAGGGTCCTGGGATGGAGCCCCACATCGGGCTCTCTGCTCGGCAGGGAGCCTGCTTCCTCCTCTTTTTCTCTGCCTGCCTCTCTGCCTACTTGTGATTTCTGTCTGCCAAATAAATAAATAAAATCTTTAAAAAAAAAAAGAAAGAAAAATGATCAAATATGAGCAAATAATCCAAAATGACCGGAGTCATGACTGAGAAGGATAAACAAAACAGGGGCTTGGCCTCTGGGTGAGATGAGATGGAGAAAAAGAATCAGGGCCTGATGGGGATAAAGGGGATAGGGCCAAGAGAAATCTTGAGTGTGAAACCTGGAGGTTAAGAGCAGGATTGTGCCACTGAGAGTAGAAGGGAGAGAGAAAGGACAGCCTGGCCTAGTGCTTGGTTCCACTGAATAGAACCTCCCTTAACTACTCCCACCTAAGCATTTTGTAATTCCTTCCCCTTCCAACATCTTTCTTCTAAATGGAGTTTGTGTCTCTGGTCTCTTATCTTCTTGCCTAATTAAAGGAAAGCTTTCAAAAGAAAATAGTGATGGCAAGAATAATAATAGGGACGCCTGGGTGGCTCAGTTGGTTAAGCGGCTGCCTTCGGCTCAGGTCATGGTCCCGGCGTCCTGGGATCGAGTCCCACATCGGGCTCCTTGCTTGGCAGGGAGCCTGCTTCTCCCTCTGCCTCTGCCTGCCACTCTGTCTGCCTGTGCTCGCTCTCTCTCTCTCTGACAAATAAATAAATAAAATCTTAAAAAAAAAAAAGAATAATAATAGTTTCCACTTACTAAGAACCTCCTCTACCCCAGCTGTTTCACGCAGTTTCTAATTTTCACAACTTTGTGAATCAAACATTACTATTCCCACTTTATAGACCTAGAAAAACGAGTCTCTGTGTGATAAAGTAACTTTTCCCAAGTCACGTAGCTACAGGGCACGGACCAGAGTCAGATCCAGGTCTGCTGATTGCTGCCCACCATGCCAGTGTCCTTGATCGGGGGATAATGAACTGTGTTAGTTTCCTACTGCTGCTGTAACAAATTACCACAAACTTAGTGCCTACAAAAATGCACACCTATTACCTTAACAGTCTGGAAGTCAGAAATCCTTAAGTCAAGGGGTTGGCAGGAATATATTCCTCCCAGAAGCTCTAGGGAAGAATGTGCTTCCTTACCTTTTCCAGCTCATCAGCCACCTGCATTCTTTGACTCATGGCCTCTTCCTCCATCTTGAAAGCTGGCCATGTAGTGTGCTCAAATGTCTGTGTAACTTTGTTTCCATCTTCACATCTTCGCTCACTCTGTTCCTCCTGCCTCCCTCTTGTAAGGACCCTTATAATTACATTGGGCTCACCAAATAATCCGGAATAATCTCTCCATCTCAAGGCCCTTAATTCAGCCACATCTGCAAAGTCCCTTTTGGCATGTAATAGAACATATTCACAGTCTCCAGGATTAGGGCGTGGATATCTTTGGGGACCATTCTTCTACCCCTGTATGGACATCCATCTCTGCTATATCTCCAACACCTAACACAGTGCTTGTCGCATATAAGTGCTTAAGAAATATTTTGTTAAACTGAGGAGTGACGAATAGTAAACTAGATTGACTCTAAATCTTATCCTCACTTTTGTTTTCATTTTTATTTTAGTTTTTGGTTCACCTATCTTGAGATATGATAGGATCAGAGGGACCAACTACACGGCCAAGCATTCTTCCAGTTAATCCTAGATTTAAAAACAAATAGCTCTCAACACCAGAGTCTGTCATCTAAGGCTGAGTGGAGCACTAGGTTGTAAATAAAATCTTCAAAGTGTAGATCGACTGCCTGTGACCTACAGTGGTGAGTGACCTACAGTGGTGAGGGTTTCAAAACTTTAAATTAAAAACAAACTGTGAACAAACAGCCCAAAATTTTAAAAATAGGCAAAGGACTTCTTTCTTCCAAAGAAGACAGACAAATGGCCAATAAACATATGAAAAGATGCTCATCATCATTAACCATCAGGGAAATACAATGAGATTACTTCTCCTGTACTATGATGTTTCTAATTAAAAAAGAGAAAGAAGAGGCGCCTGGGTGGCTCAGTGGGTTAAAGCCTCTGCCTTCGGCTCAGGTCATGATCCCCGGGTCCTGGGATCGAGCCCCATATCGGGCTCTCTGCTCAGCAGGGAGCCTGCTTCCTCCTCTCTCTCTGTCTGCCTCTCTGCCTACTTGTGATCTCTGTCTGTCAAATAAATAAATAAAATCTTAAAAAAAAAGAGAGAGAGAGAAAGAAATAAAAGAAGTGTTGGTAAAGATATGGAGAACCTGAAACCCTCATACCTTGCAGGTGGGAATATAAAATGGTAGAGCTGCTGTGGAAGACAGCTTGGTAATTATACAAAAAGCCAAACACAGAATTCCCATATTACCCAGCAATTCCATTCCTAAGTATAGGATGTAGGAAAGACGTTAGGGTTCAAAGCTGACAGCTCAAGAAAGAATTCTTGAGCTGTCTTTGGTGCAAAGAGGTGGTTTTATTAAAGCACAGGGACAGGACCTGTGGACAGAAAGAGTTGCAATGGGGTCACTAGGGATAGTGATTATATTCCTTCAAGTTGAGAGGGGTTAGGGATAGCGTAAGTCTCTAAGGAATTTTGGAAAACAAGGTTTCCAGAACCTTGAAGGGGTTAGCTATTGTTAGGAAAAGGTCATTTATTACCATCTAATAAAACTTTAGTCATGAGACCCTTCAGATGTATATCAGTGGGCCATATGCTTGGGGGATGATTGCCGTATCTTGCGGGGGTTTAGAGAGAAAGGAAATTTCCAAAGGAATTTTTATTTTTTTTTTTTATATTTTTAAAAAGATTTTATTTTTTTATTTGAGAGAGACAGGGATAGCGCCTGATGTGGGGCTCAATCCCAGAATCCTGGGAACATGACCTGAGCTGAAGGCAGATGCTTAACCTACTGAACCACCAGGTGCCCCCAAATGAATTTTTTTTAAAGATTTTTATTTATTTATTTGACAGACAGAGATCACAAGTAGGCAGAGAAGCAGGCAGAGAGAGATGGAGAAGCAGGCTCCCCGCTGAGCAGAGAGCCGGATGCAGGACTCGATCCCAGGACCCTGGGATCATGACCCGAGCCCAGGGCAGAAGTTTTAACCCACTGAGCCACCCAGGCGCCCCCCAAAGGAATTTTTATATGTTAAGGTAGACTTAGAGGATCCTGGCAGGGGAAGAGGGGCGGTTAGGTTAATATTGCCTTTTGCCCTTAGCAAAGTGTCAGCATCAGGGCAGTTGAGTCCCTAGAGGAACGTCACTCTGCCTCTTCAAGGGCTTGTCAGTGGGCTGCAAGTACTAAGGAAATTTAATAATTTTTCTTCTGCCTTTGTTTCTCACATCCTATATACCAAAAGAATTGAAGTCAAGGCCTCAAACAGATGTCTGTACACCCACGTTCATGTCAGCATTGTTCACAAAAGCCAAAAACTGGAAACACCCCAATTTCCACCAATAGACGAATGGATAAACAAAATGTAATATATACATGCTATTTAATATTATGCGGCCATAAAAAGGAATAAAGTTCTGATATGTGGCACAACATGGGTGAACTCTGAAAATATTATTTTAAGTGAAATAAGCTAGACACAAAAGGACAAATATTGTATGATTCCACTTATATGAATTATCTAGAATAGGCAAATTCATCCAGACAACAAAGTAGATTAGGTTTACCAGGGGCTGGAGGAAGAGGGGTTGGGGACTTATTGCTTAATGGGTACAGAATTTCTTTTGGGGGGAGTGATAAAAATTTTTGGAAACAGACAGTGGTGACAATCACACAACATTGTGATATACTTAATGCCACTGTATTGTACAGGTGAAAATGGTTAAAATGACAGAATTGATGAGGTTATATATTTTTTACCACGTTTAAAAAAGTAATGAATGAATAAATCATAAACCTTTTTGTCGGGGAAAGAAGGGCTTTCAGTGACTCAACACTGCCACAGGGTAAGAAGCATAGGTCCTGTGAATCCCAAGATTCAAAAAGGACAGAATGTTTAATTATAGGGGCTTGACGGAGACAAATACTTGGAGGCCTTTGTCATATAATGTAGGGAGCAGCTAAACTAGTTTTATTAAACCTCATCAGCCCTGGGACTGATACAAGTGGAACTGTTTCACAATAAACTGATTTTAGGGTTTAAGGAAACCAAGTAGGAGAAACAAACATCATATGTTCTGTCTTCCATCTCACCAGGATTTAACACGACAGGGAACAGAGTGTGCTTGGGATGATAGATGATAGTAGAAAGTACCAAGGGGGGACTTTCAAGGAGGATGTGGCAAACAGAACTGCAAGCAAAGGTCCATAAGCGAAACATTAGAACAAGTTCCATGCAGAAATTTTTCATATGCAATCACAGAAGAGAATTCAAAGCCACATAACCAGAAGATATATTTGGTCTATTCAGTGTTTAAATTAGTAGCTAATACTTAAAAATTAGAATATTTCACTTCAAATTCTGTTTATAGCTCCTCTTGAAAAATCAGAAGACCTGGCAAAAGTGGGTCCACAGTCTTGCCTGGAAACCGTCCCTGGCACTGAGAGTGGCTGCCCCTTGGAAGGGCTAGGTGGTCTGTAGGTTGTCCCTTGTCCAGAAAAGCAGGCTTCATTCACCCATAGGTGAATACCACAGTACCACCAGGGCCAGTCCCCCCAAAACATCTGGCTCTTTAACATGGAAACTGTTAAAACAAAACAAACAACTGGGTAGGAAATACATTTTCTTTGAACTGTGTAAGGAAAAAATGTGTTTAATTAGTTTAAATTTCGATATTGAAAAAGGACTTCAACTTCCTCCATTTTTAAAAAAGATTATATTTATTTATTTGAGAGAGAGGGAGAGATAGTGAGAGAGAGAAAGGGGGGTGGGGGAGCAGCAGAGGGAGAGACGGACTCCCCAGGGCAGGGAGCCTGACGTGATCCCAGAGCCCTGGGATTATGATCTGAGCCAAAAGTAGACACTTAAAGGACGATCCACTCAGGCGTCCCTCAACTTCCTCCATTTTGACCTCTAACTTTCTAATTCTGTTCTTCTTTCCAGCTTATCTCTCAATTCAGGCAAAAGACTCCCTGGGCAAAGCATCTCCTAATGGGAACGGAAACTACCCCCCTGGCAGTAAGGACTGCCCTGCACGAGCAAGTCCCCTCCCCCATAAGAGTGATCTATTTGACCTTCACTGCCCACCTGCACTACCCAGCAACATTTGTCTCGTTTGTCTCACATTTTCCGTATATAGACTTGGAACTATTTTCTGTATCTTGTAGACAGTCTTTGAGACCTAGTCCACGGTCTTCCCAGTTTCGGCTTCACTGAGATAAGTTCCTTTCTTATTTCACTACTGCTTGTCTCTTTGCCTTTGGATTCTGTCAGCAGCAAGTGGCCAAACCTAGTCTGTTTGGGACTCCCAGAGCAGGTGCTCCTGTACCCTGGGGGCCCCAGCTACAGTATCCTGTATTGTTCTAGAACATTCAGGCAAAACAAGGGCAGGACTGTAAGTTTGGGACTGTGTCTGCTTATTTATAGCTGAGTCCCTCATGCTTAGAACATTACTGATGCCCATAAATATAGGAGGAGCGAATGAAGACGACATGTGGTATTGTAGTAACCAAAACATTCATAGGAAAAACAGAGCAAGCTTGCCCTAAGGGGACGGTGCTTGGAGAAAGAAAAATACAGAAGCACAAGACTTTCTGACAGATGTCACTGATTTGGGGGCAGAAGCCCACCGAGATGAGAATCACAACAGAGAACTGAGCTGGACTTAAAATTCTCCGCTTACTAGGGCACTAAGGCAAATGACAGCATTTACAGAAAGAATTTTAGTTATGTGGGGGAGAAAAAGGAATATAAATAAGTAAAATGATTCCATAAACTTGTATGCTATATAAAATGTCCTTGGTAGTAAAATAAAAATGAATCTGGGGATCTCTGGTCATGGAGATGCCTCAGTGTTTCTCTCGGATTTGTAGGGGACAATCGAAGACGGGCTGCTTTGGCATAAAGATTGAGTTAAAAGCAATCAAGATGGCTCACCTGTCTGCCTCAGCAGGGTTGTGAGTTCGAGTCACTCATTCGGTGTGGAGTTTACTTAAAAAAAAAAAACAAACAACCAAGACCCAGAAGATTCAGGTAAAGTGCTTTATCTCCCCCCACAGCTGCTTAAAAAGAATTTAGGTAGAAGACCTACTCCAGGAAGACAGCATAGATAACCGCATTATGATATGAACTAGGTATAGTGGACAGAGAGGAACCTAGCAGGGCCTTTTTGAGCAAGTCCTCTCAGATGTGGAGAACAAAGGCAAAAGTAAAAATTAAATTTCTTTACAGCTTACAGCCCATGGACAAATACTTGAGACAGGCAGAGTGACCTGGAGCTTAGCTGTCTCCAAGTTAATACGTTGCTAGAGGCAAAAGACAACCTTGGCTTGTTATTAGCCTGACCTCCACTATCCTATAAAAATCCCTTTAGGAACTTCCTTTATCTCTACCCCTTCCCAGCCAAATACATGTTAGTAATCATCCTCTAAACATATGGCTCACTGATACCCATCTGAAGGGTCTCCTGACTAAGAGTTTGCTATGCTTCACGATTTCTTTTCCTTAGTGCCCACGGTTCTTGGTCACATCGCTTGGAAGAATGAAGACGTAGAACCGATAACGACTGGTGGGCAGCAAATCAGAGTTTATGGGGCGACAGTACAAAGGTCCCAGAGAGAGAGAGGACCCGAGAGGGTTGCCACCAGAGTTCCTAAGTCTAGGGATTTTTATGAGAAGGTTGGCAGGTGGTTTTAATCTGATTAACCCTCCATACACGTGTCATCCATCGGATTTTTGTCCACGTGCCCATCTACATATCGGGTAGTTGTTCACTTGGGAAAGGGTAGAGGGCTCCTTCCAGAGTGGTGTAAAATCCTTTTTAAGGGTAGTTTCCTCTTAGGGTGGGGGCCCCTTGTCCCTACCTGCCTTTCTTCCAACAATTCTTCATTAATATAATGGAGAAGGGCTAGTGTGGGTCTGAGATTACGCACAGGTTCAGTTGTCTAGTGAGACAAGGGAACTAAGGGGATCTCATGAAAAACTGCTTTCTTCACTCCTTATCCTGCTTCTGTTCTTGCTAGCACCTACACCCCTGCCTTACACATGCCTTAGAGAACAGATAATGTTATGAACTTGTAAGGGTCAAAGAGATAATGACCTCTCTTTTGTTCCCAGATGCCTGAGCGGACCACAGTCCTCCATAAAAACCCCAGACCCCAAGCAGAGACGAGACTCTCCTTTCCTTTCCAGGTCTCCTCGACACTGCACCTGCACTCTCCGTACCTTTGATGAACTCAGCTCTCACTTCCTCTCGCCTCACGTTTGATTTCTATCCTGTGCAAAGCCAAGAACCCTCTTGACTCGTCTTGTGGTACCTCTTCTGGACCCTTGAACCTGGTCAACCTGCATCATCTAACATCTTTATATACACATGCACACACATACACACACACACATATATTCATTCATTCATTCATTCATTCATTTTCCTGCTTATTGCTCACACTGTTTGAATAGCACTGTCTCACCAAGACTGAAACAAGCTCCATTTTGACTGATGAATTTAGGGTTTGAGGCCTTATACAGCCAACATTTTACAAGCTTATGGGCCAACCAATGCTCCCAGACTTTTCTGGTCACCCCCCTTGCATTTGCAAAGCTGAACCAAGAAATTAGCTTTGCATGAGGCGCCCCCCAAGCCTCACCCTTGTCCTGTAAACAGGGCTGTCCTGAGAGTCTGGCTGCACAGTCCAGAGTGAAGATACAGACTTTAGGGCTCCTGGGTGGCTAAGCCTCTGCCTTCGGCTCAAGTCATTGATCTCAGGGTCCTGGGATCGAACCCTGCATCGAGCCCCGCATAGGGCTCCCTGCTCATCGGGAGCCTGCTTCTCCCTCTCCCTCTGCCTCTCCCCACTGCTCTCTCTCTCTCTCACTCTCACTCTCTCTCAAATAAATAAATAAATAAATAAAATCTTAAAAAAAGGACACAGACTTTAGGGAGCAGAGTTTAATTACTAAATTATTTCTTGAATTATTATTTATTAAGTATCCATGGTTTAGGTATAGGGATGTGAGGGTGAACTTTAATGGATAAAGGGTCCGTCTTCATGGAACTGAGGTGATATTGAGGGTGTAAGGAGGGAGAAAAAAATAAAGAATGATCCTTGTCAATGTCTTCTACAAATAGTACTTTTCAGATTCTAGCGTGTAGTCCAGCAGCTTGGCAAGCTCATTGAAGCGGATTGCTGGACTCCACGCCCAGAAACTGATTCAGTAGGTTTGAGGAGGGGTCAAAGAATTTGCATTTCTAACAAATTCTCAGGTGATACTACTCCAAATGGAGTTTGCACAAATCATAGAACTCCAAGATCACCTGTGAGGTGAAGGATTTCGTACTTTGCTTGCACCTCTAAGTGTGGTTCCCAAGACTCCCTGGTGATCTTATGAAAAGTATAGAAAGAAGTGAATTCTTGGTCCCTTCCCTAAAGGGAAGCTGCTCAGCTAATAAAAAAGAAGGAATTACTTAGTTAAATATGGAGCAATGACAATGTACTGCTATGTTAAAACTTTGAAGAAATTAAATGCTGATGAAAAACAATTTTGTTGATTGAATTAAAGGGTGTTTATAATAAAAGCATTCACTGTTATGAGGTAGGATTCTTATACTATTGGCATGAGAATAAATAGCAATCTGTACCACAAGCCTTCAAAATAATGTTTTAATTCAGTAATTTCTCTTTTGAAATTTTATATTAATAAACTAACCATTGGTGTCCATAAATTTTTTCACTTTTAGAAAAATTAAGCCATTTATTTTGAGATAATTGTAGACTCACATGCAAGAAATAAAATCTTTAAAAAATTTTATTAAGTGAAAGTCTTGCAAATGTATTTTTATTTTCTTCTTATTTTCTGAGTTCTGTAAGTACCATCTATTATTCAAAAATTGTTTTACTGTGGTAAAATACCTACAACATTTTTAAAAAGATTTATTTATTTATTTTAGAGATAGAGAACAAGCACAAGTGAGGCGAGGAGCACAGGGAGAAGGACAAGCAGACTCTTCGCCAAGGGCATAGCCCAACGTGGGGTTCGATCCCACAACCCTGAGATCACGACCTGAGCCGAGTAGGACACTCAACTGACTGAGCCAGGCACGTGCCCCACATAACATTCTGAGTGTACAGTTCAGTGGCATTAAATACCTTTACACTGTTGTGAAGCCATCACCAGTATCCATCTCTAGAACCTTGTCATCTTCCCCTACAGAAACGCTGTACCCATTAAACAATAACTCTCCATTCCCTACTTCCTCCAGATCCTAGTACCCACTGTCCCAGTTTCTGTCTCTATGTATTTGACTACTCCACAGAAGTGGAATCCTATAATATTGTCATTTGTGACTGGCTTACTTTACTTAACATAATGTCTTCAAGGTTCATCCATGTTGGAGCATGTATGTGACTCCACGTTGATTATGAATCCATAAGCTACCACTAAATATAAGGCCACTTATAATAAACCTCGTATTTGTGAGATGTTTGCATGTTTGTAGCTGTGAATTACAAAGCTAAAGGTAAGTCTGGAGTCCCAGGCTAAAGCATCTTTTGGACTGAATTTGGTGGGGGTGACCTGGTAGGAGACAGGTTAGTTTAGGCTGGGGAAATGACACATTCATGAGGACAGAAGAGTAGAGACCCAAGAAGCCAGCTCACCTGGCTATGCTCAGGAGCCTGAGTAGGGCAATACTGAGAAAAGCATAGAAGATGCTATGGTTTGAATGTTTACGTTATCCCCAAATTAATTTGTTGAAAATCCTAATGCCTGAAGTGATGATATTAGGAGGTAACCCTTGGGAGATGCTTAGGTCATAAGGGTGGAGAAACTCGTGATTGGGATTAGCACTCTTTCTAAAGAGGTCCCAGAGAGATGCCTCATCCCTTCTGCCCTTGGAGGTTACAAAGAGAAGTCTGTGACCTGGCAGAGGGCCCTTACCCTACGAGGCTGGCACCCTGAGCTCCGACTTCCAGCCTCCAGACCATGCGAAATAAACTTCTGTTGTGTAAGCCCCCTAATCTGTCGTATTTTGTTATAGCAGCCTGAATGGACTGAGACAGATGATAAAGGCAAAGATCGCGAGGCAAAATGTACATATGAACAGTTTCCATGTAATAAGAGATGCCATTTCAAGCCAGAGGGAACTGAAGCTGAGATGGGACATGTTCCAACTACTGTTTAGAGAAGGAGGTACTGCTGATTTGTGTAGTCTGGGTGGCAGGAGGCCAGGGCAGCCATGCGGAAGAGGCACATCCTCTCCAGTTGGGTTCGGATGGACCCACACTTGCCCTGTGAGGCTCGTGGATGCACCCACACTCTACCATGTTAATCGGGATTTGTTGTGTGGACTGCATGCTGAGTTAAGAGAAGGAAACTGAATGCAACAAAAGAGAACTGTCAGAAAATGGAGCAGTCAGGGGAGGTCAGGATCAAGTATGATTTTGGAGGGCTGAACTTGAGGCAAGGTAGAGAGATCCCTTTCTCAAAATGTTTGCCTGGAGTTCTGGGGCTGCTGGATTTCACTCTGGTCTGAACCAAAAGATAAAGCCTGGAGGACATAGGAGAACCTTGCTTTTTATGGCCATCGCTGGGGATGGAACCAAAGGCAAAACTTAGGACAGATGCTGCCCCAGCCACCCCAGTCTGGCTGGTGAGTCATGCCCTGAATTCTGACGGGAGTCAAGAGGCTGGGTTGGGAGTTCACCTGCCTAATCTTGGCTTGGTTCCTTGATACTTTTTTCACTGTTGTGCAGAACCACACAGTAAGAGAGTGGAAGGAGCTAGAGCTGATATGAAGAGGAAGAGCTGATGGTTAAGGGATCCATGGGGACAATAGGAAGCTCCCCCTTTTGTTTCACCCTAACTGGCACAAAGATTTAGTCCTGGACTGGAGGATAGCTCTTGAAATGGATAGGAAAAGGCAGACACAGATGAAAGGGAAAAATCACAAGATTAACAAAAATATCTCACAGCATGAAGGACTTTGGAAGCCACCCAAAGTCAACTTCCCATCTAAAGAAAATGATTACTAACATTTTTGAGGACTCCCTTCACACTAGGGTGTTCTAACTGCTTTAAATATAAGTCCTTTAATCCCCTCCAAATCCCGGGGACATTAGGGCCCCTGTTTAGAGACAAGGCAACAAAGGTTAGGCAGCCAGCCTGGGATGGCAGATGGTAAGTGGTGGAATCTGGTTCACAACCTGGGCATGCGTTCCAACACCTGCAGGTCAGCCATCAAGCAATTTGACTTTCCTTTTGGTATGAGTACTTTCAGAGCCCAACATTGCCGTATACTTCTGCTCCCTCGTCCCTCCATTTGTGCCCCCTAGCAAACACATTCAAGAGTCTAAAAGACAGAGCAAAATATTTCTTTTTGTTTGTTCTTCTGCAGTTCCCTTTTGGGTGAGGAGGCACCTCTTTCTTGTTCTCTGTCCTTTTTCTACCCTTCTCCCAATGCCCAACCTTAGGAGCCCACCCGGCTTCATCCTATCACACCATCTGTATTTAGGCCAGCAGGGCCCATCTGCCCCTCATGTCTGAGATTGCCAAGTCCCTCTGTTCTGGTCCTCAGATTCTTAAGAGGAGAAAGACCATTTTATTTTATTTTTTTTTAAGATTTTATTTATTTGACAGACAGAGATCACAAGTAGGCAGAGAGGCAGGCAGAGAAAGAGGAGGAAGCAGGCTCCCTGCTGAGCAGAGAACCTGATGTGGGGCTCAATCCCAGGACTCTGGGATCATGACCTGAGCCAAAGGTAGAGGCTTTAACCCGCTGAGCCACCCAGGCGCCCCGAGAAAGGCCATTTTAAAAGACAACTGCCAAACTGTGGAAAGAGCCAAGATGCCCTTCACCAGATGAATGGATAAAGAAGACATGATCCATATATACAATGGAATATTACGCAGCCATCAGAAAGGATGAATACCAAACTTTTGCATCAACATGGATGGGACTGAAGGAGATTATGCTGAGTGAAATAAGTCAAGCAGAGAGTGTCAATTATCACATGGTTTCACTTACTTGTGGAGCATAAGGAATAACATGGAGGACATTAGGAGAAGGAAAGGAAAAGTGAATTGGGGGAATCAGAGGGGGAGATGAACCATGAGAGACTGTGGACTCAGAAACAAACAGGGTTTTGGAGGGGAGGGGGTGGGAGATGGGTAGGCCTGGTGGTGGGTATTATGGAGGGCACATACTGCATGGAGCACTGGGTGTGGTGCATAAACAATGAATTCTGGTACACCGAAAAAAAATAAAATTAAATTAAGATGTTAAAAATAATAATAAAAAGGTAAGCTTCTGGGCTCCTGGTGGCTCAGTTGGTTAAGCATCTGCTTTCCACTCAGGTCATAGGACTCAGGGACTGAGGTTCCTGCTCAGCAGGGAGTCTGCTTCTCCTTCTCCCTCTGCCCCTCCCAACACCCCCCCTCAAAATAAATACATCTTAAAAAGACAATAAAAGATAAGCTTCTGCCTTGCTAATATTGCTTACCTTTGTTAGAAGGAACATCAATTAGGACGCAAGCAGTCTGAAACAGGGGCTCTCCAGGCTGAAAATGAAAGTGCTAGATACACCAAAGCTGTATCCTATTATTTAAGGCAGTATTATGAGTTCAGGTCTCTGGCTGGCTCAGAGGGGAATTATAAACTCCTGTTTGCCATCAGCAGCCTTCAGTTTTCATGTTACTGATGCTGGGAAACCAGGTTTCAAACAGGTCCCAAGTGGGTAGCATGTGATTCCAGTGGGAACAGGTCCCACATGGGTAGCATATGATTCCAGTGGGTCTAGGGTCACTCAGCAGAGGTGCTGGTATGTGTCATATTTGAAGCTTAGCAAGCTGTTTTCCTAAGATTCTCATAGAAATTGAATATATCTTTTTGCTGAAATCCTCATCCTCTAGGCAGGAATGAGAATGGAAAGAACAAGTAGATGAGACAGGGACAGAGAACCCCAAATGACTGCATCACAGTCATCCTCAAAGTCAACTCAAAATGTCCTTATGTTCAGCAGAAATCTGCGTCCAATGGATCAAGTCTGCACTTCAAAGCCCACAAAGAAAGGACCTTCTCTTCCCAATGACAACATTTAGGCTTCTGCTCTAAAGGAGAAAACTCCCTATTTCCTTTATATACATATCCTCATTCTACTAGGCCACTTTCCAGACTTCCATCATCCTATTCATTCTGTTCTGGTTTACTCAAGTTTGCCAATATACTTTTTAAAATATGGCGCCAGGAATTGAAATATGTTTTCCTCAGAACACAGTTATGTTGTACCCACAATGTCTGAACAAGGCAGAAGGAGAGAAGAAATGGAAGTGATTTTAAGGAAGTGAGCTTGAGGACTGGGAAGATGGTATTGAACAACTGTGCATAGAGGTCCAGATGCAAGATGATTTGGGGGTGGCTGTGTTTCCTGGTGGGAAACAGGAAATACAGACCTGATGGGAGAAGAAATGAAGACCAAAGGTATAAAGAGTCTTCAGCCTAGATGTAGGCAGTGGTCAAATCCACTGAGGAAGGGGGGATATTCCCGTTCGCGGAAGACGAGGATGATCAGGCCGTGCCAGACACTTCCCCAGAGTCAGTATCATCTAATCGTCACAATTTTGTAAGGTAGGAGTCCCAGCCCTCATGAGGAGGATGAGGCTGATAAAGTTAAGCAACTTGCCCAGGGCCACTGAACCACTAAGTGAAGGGGCTGGACTCCTACTCAAGTGAGTTCTCAGGGAGTGGGAGGAGAGCCTTAAGAACTTGTTCCCAGGGACGCCCGGGTGGCTCAGTTGGTTAAGCGGCTGCCTTCGGCTCAGGTCGTGATCCCAGCGTCCTGGGATCGAGTCCCACATCGGGCTCCTTGCTCGGCAGGGAGCCTGCTTCTCCCTCTGCCTCTGCCTGCCACTCTGCCTGTGCTTGCTCTCTCTCTCTCCCTCTCTCTCTGACAAATAAATAAATTAAAAAAAAAAAAAAAAAAAAGAACTTGTTCCCAAACCTGGAGAGTCAAGTGTGAGTCACGAGGAGCACAGGTGCAAGAAGGTTTCCCATGTAGACGGAGCGCAGATTTAGTGCTTAGGAAATACAGTCTACAGTTTGTGGGGAAGCTGGGTGAGTACAGACCTTAATGGTTAGGAACACAGGCTATAAAGAGACCTGGCTTCAAACCATAGCTTTGCCCCTTGCATGTTGTGTGTTCATGGGAAAATTTTGCCACCTTTCTACCTTTTCTTTGTCTATACATTGGTGTAAACAATACCAACTTTGTAACATGGTTACCAGGATTAAATTAGATTGTTTTTGTAATGGGTATATTTTCATATATACGTAAGCAAAATATATATACAAAGTATATATGAGAAATGCTTAAGTAGTAAGCATTCAACAAAGTATAGCTATTTCTTTCTATGTAAATTATTCACTTATCTTTGGCACTCCACGTTGAGCCTCTTTTTATTATTTAAAACTAGTTTTTAAAGGATTTTTTTTAAGATTTTATTTATTTATTTGACAGAGATCACAAGTAGGCAGAGAGGCAGAGAGAGAGAGAGAGGAGGAAGCAGGCTCCCTGCTGAGCAGAGCACCCAATGTGGAGCTTGATCCCAGGACCCTGGGAACATGACCTGAGCCGAAGGCAGAGCCTTTAACCCACTCAGCCACCCAGGCATCCCTAAAGGATTTTTAAATAAGTAATCTCTACACCCAATGTGAAGCTCAAACTCATAGCCCGAGATCAAGAGTTACATGCTCTACTGAGCCAGCCTGGTGCCCACTGGACTTCTTTTCAAAATGGAGAACGAGTGTGGTAGGTTACAATGTGTCACTTGGCCTAGGTTGAGCTACTCTTCCCAGTTCCTTTCCGTGGGTGTTTCCAGTTAGGATGATCCATGAGAGTTTCCTGAGATGGAGGGCAGAAGTGATGGGACAGCCGTCGTGTAGCTTGCACACGTTGTCATTTAATTTTGTGAGGAAGCAGCCAGACCTACAACTGCTCCAGCTTCCCCTGTATCCTCCTCCAGCATCTCTGGCTTCTGGGCCAGGAGTGTGTGGTTAGCGCTCTGACGAAGGGTCCCAGCTTCTGCAGGACATCCAAACCATCAAGGCTGGAGGCAAGAAGGACTGTCCCCCATTTCATTTCATCTTTTGGCTCCAGCACGCACCTGCTCTCTTCCACCTTAGATCTGGCTCCTCTTCCCCACTGCCTCCTGCTGACTATATATACCTCCTCGTTAGGGTTGCCAGACTTAACAAATAAAAATATAGGATGCTCAGTCAAATGGGAATTTCAGATAAACAATAAACAATTTTTCATTGCAGGTTTCTCTATAATTCACATTTGACTGGGCATCCTGGTTTTTTGTTTTTGTTTCTGTTTTTTTGTTTGCTAATTCTGGCAATGCTAAGAGTGGAAGAGTAAGTGACTGGAGAAAGATGATTGCGGGGCGGAATCCCATAGAGGATAGTGACTGTGAGTTTACAATGACACCAATTAATACCCAGCTGAATGCTTTTCTCCAGCTGGGCTCAGCTGCCCAGGTGCAGGTAAGGCCTAGAAAACTGGGTTCCTCCAGAGTTATGATTTTACCACGTAGATGCTGGTAAAAAGCACAAGTGTGTCTAGGGCAGAGGTCTGCAAACTTGGATTGATCGGTCACAGTGTCATTCAGAGGACTTTGTCAGAATGCAGACTGTGGGGCCCTTACCTGTCCCCGAAGTTTCTGATTCAGTAGGTCTGGGGTGGGACCCAAGAATGTGCACTTCTAATAAGTGCAGCATTTTAAGTGGAGTAGAATGAAATGGGAGACCATGAGACTGAAAGTAGATAAGGGGAGGGAGTGACAGTGGAGGGGCTGATGTATTCCCTGCCTTCACAGTGAGCATGAGACTGTGACAGTGACTTCAGGGGGGTTGTATTCCTTCAATCTGTTCTTTGCTCTCTAATTTTGGGCTATGCATGCACTACCCCTGTCCTTTCCTAATGCTGGCATCTGCCTCCCTTCTAACCAGGGAATTTCTGAGAACTCTGGTGTCATGACACTGGTGTCCAGTGTGTTCTATGCGAAGCTGGCCATTAAAACAGATGCACTGATGGAGGCAACATCAATCACAGAGGTATGGAAGTGAAGGTCACAAGATCACAAGGTCACAAGATCCCACACAGAGACCTATAGGAAGGGAGGACGAGAGAGGGGAGAGGCAAAGGAGAACATGTGCACAAGGCACGAAAAACCAGAATGCACAAAGAGAAAAGCAAAACCCAAACAAAGAAAACTGCACAGAGGTAAGAGAAGTACAAATATACAAAGGTTAGGAAAGCAAAGAGGCTAACTGCCTCTGAGAGTTATCCCAAAGGGACTGAGTGATGAAGGAGAACAATGAGGCATCAGGAGCCATAGAGAAGATGAATAGAATCTTGTCATCTAAACTGTGTGTTCTGAGAGTGTTTGATCATGTCTCATGTACTCATCCTATATCCTACTGAAAAGTAAACTACAGAGGACAAAATTGCCAAACTGAGGGCTATGAGTGTATGGGTGTAGGTGTGTCATTTTTGATTCTGTGCTTTATTACTCATGCTGCTTTTCCTTTTGCGTGTCTCATTTACAACGACCTGGCAAGATAGTGAGAACCATCATCGACATCACCATCATCATCATCATAATCATCATCATAGGAATAACACAATAGTGACAATAATAGCTACCATATGCCAGACCTGATGCTGCTCATATAAATTATCTCAATCAGTCCTTCTTTCCTTTCACAAACCCATGCGATTGGTAAACCATCCTCCTTTTTCAGATGAGGATACTTGCCAGTAATGGGATATGAAACAAAGTCTCCTCCCCAAATCCTCCCACCTCCCCAACACTAACAGGCCAGGCCTAAGCTCTGTATTTGTTCTGTTATGATCACATTTCTGAATTCAGCAAGGGAGACTTCCACTTGGGAGGTACAAGGGAAGGCTGGTCTGGAAAGCCAGGAAATGTGAGGTTGTGGAATGGGGAGGAGAAGGAGAAGAGGAAATTATTAATCTTACTCAAATTTATTCTGATTTTCCACATTCTTCTCTAGGGTATATAAATGAGAAAAGGGAAGACCTTTAAGGAACTGTTCAAAACCCCTACTTTGAAATCACTATGATAGAAGACTGGCACAGAGGATAGAGCTCTATGGGGGTACAGACATAGAGCAAGGGGATATTGGGGTGACAGGGTCAGGGCTGAGGAGCTCCCAGAAGAGGAAATCCTTAAAGGCAAATAGCAATGATAGGCAAAGGGCCTATCGTTAATCTATCTATCTTAATATGCATAATGCACTTACTTGCAATTCAGTAAGAAAAGGGCAAACACCTCTAACGGAAAAATGGTCAAAACTGAATATGCACGTCAAAAAGAAGAAATACAGGTGACTAATCAGGATGTGAAAAAAGGTCAACAAAAAATTTCTTTTAGATAACATTCATGGTTAGTGGTTGTGAGGCGAAATGAGTTATTTAATCCAGTAGAGGGCAGTCTGCATGTAGGTATTCACATTTACTTTTATTTTTTACTGTGGTAAAATATACACAATATAAAACTTACCATTGAACTATTTTAAATATACAGTTCAGAGGCATTAAGCACACTGACACTTTTGTGTAGCGATCACCACCGTCTCTAGAACGTTTTTACCATATCAACTGAAACTCTACACATGAAACAATAACTCTCCACTCCCCCCTATATTCACATTTTAATATGATTTGTGATTTTATTTCAGTAATTGCTCTTCTAAGAATCTATCCTAAGGAGAGAATCAGAGAAATGTGAAAAACATATCTGTACAAGGATGTTCCCAGTTGAAACAACCTACATATCCATCAATAAGGAATTGGTGGGCACCTGGGTGGCTCATTTGGGTGACTGCCTTCAGCTCAGGTCATGATCCCAGAGTCCCGGGATGGAGTCCGGCATTGGGCTCCCAGCTCCGTGGGAAGTCTGGTTCCCCTCTGACCTTCTCCCTTCTCATGCTCTCTCTCACTCTCTCAAATAAATAAATAAATAAAATCTTTAAAAAAAATAGGGAATTAGTTAAATAAACTATGCTGCTCAGGTACAAGGAACACAATACAGTCTTTAAAAATTATGATGTTGATTATGTACACTATCAAGAAAACATGTCCATGTGGTCCATATACACTATGGAGTATTATGCCTCCATCAGAAAGGATGAATACCCGACTTTTATAGCAACATGGACGGGACTGGAAGAGATTATGCTGAGTGAAATAAGTCAAGCAGAGAGAGTCAATTATCATATGGTTTCACTTATTTGCGGAGCATAACAAATAACACGGAGGACATGGGGAGATGGAGAGGAGA
>PISX010017049.1:0-44502 GCA_004024625.1 Mellivora capensis
TCCCTGATATGAGGAAGTGGAGATGCAACATGGGGGACTAGGGGGGCAGAAAAAGAAGAAAAGAAACAAGATGGGATTGGGAGGGAGACAAACCATAAGTGACTCTTAATCTCACAAAACAAACTGAGGGTTGCTGGGGGGAGGGGGTCGGGAAAGGTGGGTGGGGTAATGGACATTGGGGAGGGTATGTGCTATGGTAAATGCTGTGAAGTGTGTAAACCTGGCGATTCACAGACATGTACCCCTGGGGATAAAAAATTGTTTATAAAAAAATAAAAATTAAAAAATAAATAAATAAAAAAAATTAAAAGTGAAAAAAAAAAACCTACAAGGAGGCGCCACCTCACACCTGTTAGAGTGGCTATTATCAAAAAAATAAGAAACAAGTGCTGGTAGGATGGAGAACAGAGAATCCTTGAGTACTGCTGGTATAAATAGAAATGGTGCAGCCACTATAGAAAACAGCGCGGAGATTCCTCAAAAAATTAACAATAGGGGCGCCTGGGTGGCTCAATGGGTTAAAGCCTCTGCCTTCAGCTCAGGTCATGATTTCAGGGTCCTGGGATCGAGCCCCGCATCAGGCTCTCTTCTCAGCAGGGAACCTGCTTCCCCATATCTCTCTCTCTCCCTGTCTCTCTGCCTACTTGTGATCTCCGTCTGTCAAATAAATAAATAAAATCTTTTTAAAAAGTTAACAATAGAGGTACTATATGATCCAGCAACTTCACTTCCGGGCATATATCCCAGGGAAACAGAAAAAGGATCTCTGAGAGCTATCTGCATTCCCATGTTCATTGCAGCATTTTTCACAATAGCCAAGATATAAAAACAACCAAAGTATCCATCAACAGACGATGGAGAAAGATGTGGGGGGTGTGTGTGTGTGAGAGAGAGAGAGAGTTGGAATAATATTCAGCCATAAGAAGGAAAATCCTGACATTTGCAACAACATGAATGAAACTTGAAGGCAATATACTAAGTCAAATAAAATCAGACAAAAGAAAGACAAATACTGTGTGATATCACTTATATGTAGAATCAAAAAAAGCCAGGCTCATAGAAACAGGAGAGAGTAGGGGTTTCCAGGAACTGATGGGTTGGGGAAATGGCAAGATGCTGGTCAAAGGGTACAAACTTCCAGTTTTAAGATAAGTTTTAAGATAAGTATTGTCAGTACTGTTACTAAATACAAAGGTTTGAAAAAGTTAATATCAAGCTATTAGAGAACAAAGACTAAACTATGCAGAACTGACAGAGGGCAACAGGAGTCCAGAGTGAGAATAAGTCCGGGGAACCAGAACAACCAGGTAAGTCTTTATGGCAGAGACAAGAAAGAGAGCTGAAGGGCAGGCAAGTTTGGGGGAGAAAGACGGTGGGAGCAGAGGCCAGCACGCCTCATGACGGGTGTTGGCTCTAGGAATGGAGCAGAGCATGTACTTGAAGGAAAGCAGAGAAAAGGGCTCTGCGGTGTAGGACCACGTCAGCAGCAGTCCCTCTGGTTTCCCAAGGATAGGCTAGAGGAATGTTTTCTGTTTGATCTGTTGCTGAGTAATCATCGTCCTAAATCCATCAAAACTAGAGAATGGAATTGAGAATTTCTCTAATAAAAGGAACTGCGATAAAGACAAGTTATAGGACGAAGGTAAAGAGATTTTGTTGTCATGGAATTCTTCAGCACTAAAAATTGCTTTCCAGAACTTGGATCTCTGAAGCAATGTGCTAATTAGTATTGATAAATCTGTTTATCAGAAGGACTTTCATACTCACATATTTATACAGGACCTCAATACACCCGTGTCCGATGGCAAATGGGGACGCCTGAGATGGCCAACTGTACCGAACTTGTCCACTCTGCCCCCAAATCCACATAACAACCACCCGTAGAAGTCTACCACCTATATCCAGACCCAAAGAAAAACTCTAGAATGAGGCCTCCCATGTCAGAGTAAACTGGGTCTAAAACGTGAGCAGAGGTTACAGAACCCCACACTGTATTATTACTCGTTAAAACCCACTCTTGAAAAATCCCCAGCAGGCAGAGACTTTATGCCAGGAGAAGGTTGTTACTTAACTCACCCAGCGAAGGAGGCCCGATCTCTGAAAGACCTTAACAGAGAAGGGAGGGTCTCAGAGACCTCACTGGCCTCTGCAGAGGTGGCTCTTCGTTTAGACTTCTGACCCTGAGGGAACAGTGAAATGAGAAGATGTAAGTGACCCCTGCCAATGCCAACATCAGTCTTTGCCAAGCAAAAACTAATAATAATGAAAGATGAAAGAACTTCATCCTCTGAGCACTTTCAGCTGACCAGCCACAGAATCGTAAAGGCAGAACCTCCTCAAGGCAGAAGTTAGCCATTCTAACACTATTTTCACTGGGTCTTCATGGAAATCACAGGGGAGGGCAGCCTGCCCCCGGCCAGCTCTGTGAGCTGTGAGGTTTCCGAATACCAAAATCTGACCCAGACTGGAATACAGCCTTTTGTTCTTTCAGCAAATATGATAGACTCTTAGAAGCACGAGGTCCGTTTTCACAAACAAGGAGTTGTTACAGCTTCTCTCCCACCCCAGACGAGCTGCTAAGCTACCAGAAAGCTGAGTGTCCCCTCCAGGTAAGGATGTGGCTTCCTCTGCTGGACTGTCACGTGTTGGCTCCCACCACCTGCCATCCCATATATTTTCCAGGTCTCTTTTGCGAGAAACGTGGTCAAATCTTTAGGTGTTTTTTTTTTTCTTTCAAGATCAGAGACACATCTGCAGATGTAATTTTCAAATTACAGAAGCGCCAGGATAATCTGTTGATGTTACTATTTTTCTTTCCACACATGCGCTGGGAAATTGTAGGGCGACACGAAAACTCAAACAGGGTTTTACGAGGAGAGGAAGGAAAAGGGAGAGGGGAGAAGATGGAGGAGGAAAGGAGTTGGGGGAAGGGACGGGGAGGAAGAGAGACGGAGAGAACAAAGCTCAAGCAGGAAAAAAAATTGTATAAACCTTCACTGCCCTCATCAACCTTCGATCTTGTCAAGAGTTCCTTCCAAGTTTTTTACACATCAAACTTAACCCCAGCCTGTTTAGTTAATTATGAAAAATCAACATGGAAACCATTATTTCGGTGTGTAAATTTATTCACCAGGTGTCGTCCAGCCACTGCCCTCCTGTTCTCAAGCTGACAGGAGTAGCCTGAGGCGCCTGATGAGGGGGACCCAGGGGGAGCTGTCACATTATCCCACGAGATGCCAGGGCGAGGAGGAGGGTTCCACCTTCCCACCTTACTGGCTCTCATAATAAGAAGGTAACTATGTGGTGAGGGCAGGGCTGTATCCCAGGGAGTGGCCTGGCTTAAAGCGTGACTATGGGTTCCACAGGCACGAACACACACACTTGCCTCGGGGGGAAGGCTCCTGGGGGCCTGCATGGTACCACATGAGCTCACTGAAAGGGCCACCTGCCCCCTCCCCCGCAAAAAAAAAAAAAAAATCTCTTCTATGGCCTGCGTTAGGTGGGGTTCCCTCGACACGGAAGGCAGAGAGGGAGTGTTATGAAGTCTCCGGAGCGATCTCTAAGGGAGGTGGGAGAGCAGGAAAGGACAGGGAAAGCTCAATGAAGATGTGCTCTTGGCTGATGTCAGGTTTCGTCGTCATGCCACTGGCACCCCTGGAGCATGAGTTGTGATTCAGAATGAACCCAGGCTGGAAGCCACTAACCGCTCCCGCCATGCACGCAGACCCTGCTTGTGGGCCGGCCCCACAGGAGAGGAGAGAGGCATGAGCTCCCATCTCATGGGGCGATTCTCTGGACACAAATGCCGCTGTGAGCCCTTTGCGCTACCACCCAAGCGGCTGCAGACAGGTGCACCGCCCAGCAAAGAGGACGGGCAGGGCACCACCAGCTCCCCGTGGGGGCTGCCTCTGGCACTGCTCGGAGCCCTGTGTTTGCCATAGGACGTGCATCCTTCCGACACAGCTTCCCCAGGAGTCAGCATTTCCAGGGAAACTCCTAAGAGGCAGATTCATGAGAGGAATCCCAGTCGTGGCCGCTCGGTTCGCTCTGAAATTATATTCCTCAATTGACCACCCTCTCCTGCCAGGGCTCTAGATCCCTTCCCTGCAGCTGGCACTTCTGCTGGTCTAGGGAATGCAACTGATGGACAGCTTGGACCTCACCCCTGAAGAATCTGCGCCCCTGCTCATCATGTCTTTGCCGGGTGAGAGCTGCTACCATTGCCCTTTTACAGCAGGAACCCGACGTGGAGGGGCCGCCACGGCAAATCATCTGAATGCAAAACGTCGTCGTCATCATCATCAGGGTCAATTACTCCTAATTTCTGCTCTTGCCTCTTCTCCTGGAATAAGGAATCCCAAATGACTAGTCGCAGCCCTAGCTTTAAATGAAACATGGTTCCTGTGACCCTCGTGGAAGCATCCCCCTCTGGGAATGCTGCAGTTACGCGGATTATAAAATCACAGAGACAGGAAACGTCAGTTCCCCCAAGTGGATCACTGGAAGTGATGGGGACCGGGGCCATTCCTAGTGCCATCCTCAGGCGGCCAGGCTTCTGCATTCTACCCAACGGCCATGGCTCAAGATGTGGATCACTGAAGCCTGAAGGGTAGCACCGAGCCCCGCAGGTCACCACTTACAAGTTGCCCTTACGAGGTCATCACCTCTTTGTCACATCAGACCTGCAGTCTCTAGATGCTACGGCTTCAGGGAGGACCAGTGGATTCCATGGTGCTGTGCTCACTGGCATGGCTCCTTGGCCAAGCAGTGCATCCTATAGTTATCCTATAGTTCAAGGTGATGTTTTGCAGGACTTCCTGCCAGTGTTTCAGAGACTCTGTGAGCCCTCCAAGAGCCGTGCCAATGAAGTCATTGTGGAAAGGAAAGGAGAATCCAAACCTGGAATATGTGTTCATCTTGTGCAGGATGGTTTTTCTTCTTTCTCCAGATGGATAAGTCCCAGTGTCACCTACCTGCCAGCGAGCTGGCCAAGGACAGAAGTGGGTAACATCCTGTACGCTTGGTTAATGACCCTTCTCAGTGCATAGTCTCTGTTGGGCATCACTACACAGCACAGAGTTCCTCATACTTTGTTCCTGCTCACAGAGGACTACCCCCACGTTCTTCCCCAGACCTCCTCATCCCCAATCTTTCACCCATGCCCCTCCAGGCCCCTGACGACCCGCTAAGCCATGTACCACCAAGCAACAGTCTGTGTTTATACTTAACCTTGAACCACTTCTCCCTCCACACAAAAGGAATGACTTGATCCTCTGCCTCAAGTTCTGCCCTCCAGAGGTCTTCCCCTCAGCACTGTGCATTCCGGGTGGGACTGTACCACAATGGCTATGTCTCTTTGGTTGTACCAACCCATCTGTGAACCAAGCTCAGGGTCTTTCCTCTTCTATCCACTGGTCACGGGGAAGCCTCATGAAACCACAAGGGGAGTTGAGGACAGGCATGGGTCCCACAGGGGAAAGGTAAGCTGGGATCTGGGCCATCTGCTTGTTCAGCTATCTCTAAGCTCACTCAAGTCAACCCTAGATGGAACTCTTCCTTCTTACTGTGAGTCACTGCCTTACTGGGTCTGACAAGCCAAGCTCATAATGGACAGTCCTGACCACATAGTCACTTGCTGTTTCATAATTAGACTCTCAATTCTCTTGTGAGGCCCCATCGCTTGTCAACAGCTGGTTTACAACTAATGAATAGTTCTGATGATACGGCCTTGCTCAAGAGTCCAGGTGCTGTGCTGTGAGACTCCACCTGGGGCTGGCCCACATCCTCCCAGAACTTCCCTACCTACCACAGATTGCTACTCTCAGGGGATCTGCCGGGCCACATGGCCAATACAGCAGCCTGGGCAGTGCAGAGCTCTCTTGCTTTCTCTGAGGCTCCCTGGGCCAGCAGTCTTGTGTCCCCTTGATACAATCAGACCGGAACTCCCAGGTGGGGCTTACGTCCCGCTTTCTCCTCCCACACTCTCTCTCCCATGCTCCTGTGGAGGTTAGAAGATGGAGCTGGCTCTGAAAAGCACTCAGGGCTCAACCCATGAGGGTGTCCCACCTCCAGCTGTTGCCTTAATGCTCTAGTCCTGCACTGATTTCTCAGAGTAATCACAGACTTCCCCTTGAAGCTCACCCTGGGCCTCACGGTTGAGGCGGTCCAGATGAAACATAGTCAACTCCAGGCCCAAAAGAGAAACCCAACTATACAGACCCCCCACCAGCGGCACTGAGGTACCCGTAGGAGTGATTCCAAAGTGAAGTCCTCACAGAGCGGCTTCACCCCATTCTGTGGCTCTTGCATGCTTCCCTGGGGGCATTCAGGGTCCTGCCTGATCTACCCCTGCCCACCCCTTCCAGCTTTACCTCCCACCGCTCCATCTACTCTGACCATGCTCCCCTGTTCGATAATACAGTGCATGTGCACGGCAGTATCCTCTCCCTAACGTGGCCTCATCAACAGTGTCACCTGGGAGGGCTAGTCCCCGCTCCCCCTGCAAACACGACGCAAACACCCTCTTCCAAACAGTAGGGCCAAGTGCTCCAGTGCACTGCTCACACAGCCCCTTCCTTAAGCCCTGATTATACCTTATGGGGATCACTGTTTTGCAAGCCTGCCTTGGTCCTTCCCTAGGCTGTGTGCCACTTAAGGTCAGCCACTAAGACTGTTTCAGGTCAAGCGTTTTATCCCCATCACCTACTCCAGAGCCCGACACAAAATATATACTCAGTGGATATCAAATCAACAAATGAATGAATGCATGCAGGCAAAGGACGTAGGTCTCACATAAGAGAAAAATCCACGCTGCAACAAAATAATTCATCCTCCCATCTGAGAATCTAAGATGTTCGCAGAAATGGAGGACTATGAGGCATTCCTGATTATTTCTAAGTTGTCTGAGTCACGCCCCCAACCTTCCAGAGTTCTAACTGCACTTATCTGATAATTCATTCCCACTTTATTTTCACTGATGACCACGGCCTGTCTCACCCCACCAGCACCACCACAACACCCACAAAATATTCTCCTCCTTTGCTCCCAAGATCCCTTCTCCAGCTGGAAAAGAGGAACCGGCTGGTGATCTCTGGGGTCTCTGGGGCGCTCCTGCAGCCTCACTGGCCACATTAGCCCCTGAGCTGTTGATTCCAAGCCACAGAGTACAGCTTAAACTGCTCCTGATGATGGGAAATTTCACAGCCATGTTACTCCCGAGCCCTTCTCTAAGGGGGAGTGTCCCTGCTCAAACACTAGAGGCAGCCGTAGGGGTTTTTTAGTTGTTATAAGAAAAGGCTCTCGAAAACTTCGTGAACCCCACAAAATCATATTCCTAACTGACCACTGAGGCAGGACGAAGGTTCTGTGTTCTCTCCTGGCCACAGCAGTGAGTCTGCCTGTTCTCAGGAAGCTTGTGCAATGGAGAGCCTGCGGGCATGGCTCAGGTCCGGGATGCTCAGCTCCACGTCCTTCACGCGTCTCTCCATAGAGTGGAAAGTCACATATTCAAACTGGACCTCACCCACAGCCTCGGGTCTCCCCTAAGGTAGCTAGACACCTCAGTTATTTACGTGGAACAGGTTTATTGTTGACCAAGGGCTTCCTGTTTTAATATAGTAACAATCATTCCTAATGCTATCAACACGGATTAGGTCTTCATCTGGTTTTGAGAAATCCCAATGGTTCATCTTCTCACAAAGGGTATTTCAGGGTAAAATATTTCCAATTGAAATTGATGTTATTAATTTTTATTTTAAAAAAGAACTCAGTTACGGACCACTTTTATGAGGCTGGATCCATCCCGAGACCCAACCAATTGCCATCCCTCCAGCACACGCTGGTCAGACCACACTGGGGTCTGGCTCTAGTCTGACTCACCACCTAGAAGGATAGAACGTACCAGGGAAGTCCAGTCACAAGGAACCAGAGTCACCATGAATTGGGTTTGAACCCAGGTTTTAAGGGGAAGGGAGACATCATGAACTCAAATAAATAAACAACAATATGGGTCACGCCCCTGACAGGCAGCAAATCCCTAGTCTAAAATCAGTCTCAGCTTCTGTACGGATTCCTTCCTGAGCTCTACATTTGCTGAAGAAAGTCAGGATTCTCAACAGGGGACAATCTGACTGATTTGTTTCTCAAAGGTTTCAAAGGCTTACAAAGGAAATGTGATTTTAATTTACAGCTTTTAAAACTCTCTCTGCTTGAAGCAGTTTGCACATTCAGGTTGTGGCTACATGTCAACACAGCCTGCTGAAAAGATTAAAATATCAGACTTTAAACTTTGTTGTTGATGGCTGTTACTCCGTTGGTTGGTTATACATAAGTCAAATAACCAGTCTGACTAGTTTTCCCCCTGACTGATTTGACAACTGATCTTAGCATTTTTGTTGAAACCACCTGAGAGCTCCTTGGGCTTCCAAGTCCCTAAAAGTCAAACACAGAAGGCAAAGTTCATCACTACACAAGTCACCTTCAGGTTTATCCCTTGGACACATCACGTTTTCCCAGCTCTCAGGATGGACTTATGAGGGGAGAACTACATGGTAGAACATGCCTTTTCCTTGGCTGCCACTACTCCCCAGCAGACTTACCCTGTCTGTATCTCCCTTATCTGTGAGAGAAATTCATGATATGGGACATGGAACGTGCAACCCACAGTCAAACTTTAGCCCAACATTGGACGTAATCTATTTGTAGTAGAACCACTTAAGTTCTTACCGCCCCCCAAGGTCTCTCCACCCGAGGTCAGCCAACTATACTCTTCCACTGTCCACTTCCCAGGCTGTATTCTCTCCTCGCTACATTGATTTTCATCTTGGCAAAGAACATGAATGTAGAAGTGAAAAAGTGTTCCCATTCTGTCTTCTGTTGGCCTCTCCCTTGTTCTTCTCTCCACACACAACAGAAAGAACCTTCTCATGATGGACATCTGCCTCCCGGATACCTCGTTTCATCCTTTTCAAGGCCCATGTGCCATCGGTGCTGTGTCTAGTGTGGGACGGACTGCCTTGTGGGAGAGGAGAGGTGTTCACACAGGTGTTGAATGACACGTAGCTGTGGTATGACAAAGTAGGGGGCCGTGTTACATGGACTGAAGGTCCTCTTTGACTGAAATTCTCCATCCATGTCTCCCCAGGCCCATGTCGGCCTCCTGGGATACCCGGAGCTGCATTAACATCGGTTAACCACCTCCGACTACTAGCCTCCTGCTGAATCTCTACTGCACTAAACTGCTTGTACAGGCGCTTGCTACAGTTTCCAGAACACACTGTCCAGCTGCCTTTATCAAGTACCATTAACCTTGCCATTGACTGCCATAAGCTCCACCAGGAGCTGCCTCTAATGCATGGAAGCCTTCCAGTGACAACGTAGCTCTGGATTCGCTGGGCTTCTCCATGTGAAGAAGTTGTCCTGTAGTTCAAGCAGAGGAGAGGAGAATGTCACCCTCCCAACTGGTCAGAACACTGTGCCCCTCGGGGACTATGGGAGACTGAATTATTGGCCTCACTTCCCCACTCTCCTTTGATGGTAGCATATATCCCACGTCCTTACCAAAACCTCATGCAGGGCAGAGTGTACTTCCCTGCCCTTTGACTTTTGCCCTGACCCTTTAACTTGCTTTGGCCAATGAGATGTAAGGAGGGAAGACATGAACAGATGTTTTAAGTATGCCTGCACCTTTGGTCTGGACCCTGTACTTCTGTCATCACCATGAAAACCTACTCTGGGCAGCCGGGTCCCCAGCATGAATAAAGAGTCATCTCCAAAGACCTGCCAACCTACGGCCTAGAGCAGAGTCACCCCCACAAACCCGTGCAACCATGAGCATGAGTGTAAACCACGGCTGAACTGAGCAGGGAGCTTTGGGGTGGCTGGTTATGCAGCATTATGGTGGTGGGAAGTAACTCGTACAGGAATTAAAGTAATGCTGTTTACAAAACTGTGGTGTCATCAAACCTTTGATATCCACATGACTATCAGATTTTCTTTGCCTTTTTCCACTTCCATAAAACTCAGATAAAGGCATATGGTAGACTTGGACAGTTCACAAACTGGCATATCAAATATGATGCTAGATCGAGAGTTCCTTTTCTGCTCAGATGACTGAGGCTTTGTTACTGAGTGGCACTTCTTAACAATGGATCCCTAACTGGATTCCTCAGATCTTTACAGATTCTACTAGGGAACCAGAAAGATATTCACAGGAGATCCTTGTTCCCATGTGCTATAAATTCAGATCAGTGTATGGGATACCCTCCCCTTTCTTCCCAATACTCCAGACCAACTATAATGGCCTGGACATATGCCGTATTTCTTCTTTACTTAGAACGGCTGACCTCACTTCCATCTGCAGCATTAAATGCCTTATACCCCTCACCTGTTCCTTCAGACCCTTCTTTGTTCAGCAAAGCTTTGAGCACCTACTGCATGCCAAGCTATGAGCTGGGCACTGGCAACACAGGAGTGGTAAAAACCGAACCATCCCTGAACTCCCACATTCAATTACAGAGCCATGGCTGTGGCTGCCCCAGACAGGGCTTTCCTTGGTGGTAGAAAAGTCTTTTATGCCTTCTTTAGCCTAGATTGTGGGTTCCCGATTAACAACATCATCTGTTAATCTGCCTGCCCTGATATGCAAGTAAGTGTTCATTCCATATCCCAATGCCATCCTTTTCATTCTCCTGTTTGGGCCCTCTCTCTAGACGCCCAACTCCCAGATGGCTAGAAAGAGTATCTACCTGCCATTTTCAGAGTGTTCCTTCCAGTCATACCTATGACACTCACAGCAGTACCTCCAAATATAGACAGCAAAGTTCTCCACTGAATGCATTCTCTAGGTTGCCAAAGGGTATAAGTATTCACCGGGCTATATTCACACACTCCTCTCACCGGCAGCTCCCCTCGATTTTTTTTATTACTCCTTCTGACTTCCATATTCCAATTTCTTTTACCCAAACCTTACCATTCAAGAGCATCTCCTAACATCTCCAAGGCGTACCACAGCTTCTGAACTACTGGCAATGGTACCTCCTTGGCTTTGTTCCACCAAAAAGTAACTGTCTTCAAGGACATTAACAAAATTATTTCTGATTTCCAGAGTCTCAGGAATTTCCCTAGAAGGATTTCTCTCTTAATGTCTTCTGATTTGCAGGTGAGAGGTCATTGCCCTGAGGCTATTTTAAAGAGATGGATCCCTAACTCTACTTACGGTTACAGCCCTACGAGGTTTCCAAATCCAGCCCGCTGTAAAATTGGTTTCCTTGGTGCCAGAAAGTGCTTTCCTTGCCAAACACAGATGACCTACTCTGCCCACCCATCTTTCTTTTAGTGGGAGCGCAGATGTGGAAACCACAAGGACCTGTTCCCAGGACCTCTCGGAGTCTGGTACTCCCAAGCATCCTTCCCAGACATGTAACAGCAGGTCTCACTGTCCCACTCTCGATGCTGTCCACATATATTCAAGTTCCTAACGCAAGGATGGCACCAAAAAACCATCCCAGCATCCAGTTTATCAGTACTGGTAATTTGTACTGTCTTGAAATTTTATCTGAGACCACATCCTCTGTCAGCAGGAAAGCAATCCACAATCAATGAGTTATGTCTGCTATGGAGCCAAGATAAATAGTGGCACCATCCTGATGTTGAACTTCAGATGTGAACGACTGGGCTAGGGTTTCAGCTGCTATTCCTTTCAGTGCTACATTTTCTTATGTAAGCCTCTAATTTTACTTAAAGTCAAATTTCAAAGGGTACCAACATCTTTCATAAATTTATTATGCATCTATTTCTGGCAGGTCCACTCTACAGTCATTCAAAGATACAGGGACATGTCTAAACCCTGGCAGTGGATTCTTCTGGGGGCAACACCCCAACAATACATTTAGAATTTCCACAGAAGTCAATGCCAGGGTCTGTACTCTGTTAATGCAGAGACCAAAAGGGAAGTAGCTCTACCAAACCATGATGGGGGGAAATTAGACTATTACCCAGCTAATAACACCTCCACCCTCCACCTCTATGGCCAGAATCTCCCAGATCCACTGACATTGGGTTTTGTCTTGGACTTCCTCTAGACGACAGAGTGTGGGGGGAAATGAAGAAGTGCCAGGTCCGAACCTAGGCCCCGAGAGCCATCATATGTTTCCATAGTTCCAGTTGGTGCTATCCCTGCAGGCTGATGGCCAGAAGAAACACATGGAGCAGAGCCACCCTAGGCACCCCTCAGAGAACTTCGCGAAAACAACTGCTTAAGTTTGCAGTAATGCTGTGTGTTAGGGGGGTTATTTGGGAAGCAGTGAACGTTGACTGGCCAGGTCACAAGCCAAACAAAGGTGGGGCACAACTTGGCAAGCAGTTACCCAGAGGGTGGGTTGGTCCAGTCAGAGGTAGGAGCTCTCAAGAGAGAAATTCGCAGACAATAAGGTGGGGCTGGGCTTGGTGAAAAAGGTCAAGAAGAATCCTATGAGGAAGGGTGGGGGAAGGGGGTACAGTAGGCTTGCCAGTATCCACAGACCACCCCCTGTGCTCTGCAGGAACATGCTGTTCCCCCTTTTTTAGGAGGGGCAGGATTTCTGCCCATGCATCACTGCTGCACACCATGCATTGACAAGATCCTTGAATGGTCAGTGACCTGGCAGAGTGCCCCTAAAGACCTCATCAGTATGAAACTCACTCTTGCTCTTCTCTCCACCCCCCAAACTCCGCCATGCCCCACCACCTCCCTGCTTGGAGGAATCCCACACCTGCTGCCTCAATGAGAACTAGCAGCATTTACATGAGCCCCCCCACCCCACCCAGAATCCTAACAGAGGACCTTCTCAGAGGAAAATATGAAGAGACAAGACTTCCTCATTTGGATCTTCTATTCCCAATTCTCTCAAAGCCAAAACCAATCATACAATACAAAAGAGGGTGTTTCTGAAAGAGATGGAGACAAAAGAAAAAATGAGCAAAGTCACAGAAGCTTCTCCATGCAGGTTCATGCCCTTGAAGTCCTCATAGGACCCACCGGAGCCTATGTGAGAGGAATGAAAGCAGCCAGGTTGGAAAGGCAGAGCTTCTCAATAGATCTCAGGAAGACTCATCTGTCTCCATCCAAGGAGAAGAGGATTTCTCCCACAGTGACAGGGGAAAGTCTTTATGATTTTAGAGAGTGAATCCCGTGGCCAGCCCAGGCCAGGGTGGGTGAGAAACGTCTCTCAGGCAACAGATAAGAATCCAGTTCCTGATGCCTGTGGCAGGCACAGGTATGAGCGGAAGGAGCTGATGTTTTTATGGCCTGCCTATCCTCAAGATCCAGGGGCCCCTCTCATTGCCTTGTTGAACACCCTGCAGTAAGCTCCAGTATCGAATTACAAATGACAGGACTTGAAGATTACAGGAGCAAGTGTCTTCAGCACTTCTCCGTGAGGAATCCTGAGGAGAGGGGCGTTTGGGTACAGGGACGTAAGAGGTACACCTTCGTAAGGGTTAGCTGGGAACTTGTTATAATGTACCTTCCTATGCCCTCTCCAGCAGAGTCTCCAGATAGGGGTGAGCAGGGGCTCCTGGCAGGTAGTTTCAATTTTTAATTTTTTAAGCTTTTATTGATACTTTAATTTTCATTTTTTAAAAATTTATGTTTAATTTTTAAATAAAAATTTTTAATTTTTAATAAGCATCCAGGGATCATGATTCAGGAGTGTTCTGCTCACACTTCAAGGGACCAAAGCATGGGCGACAAACAACTCAAAACTCAAAGCTGGAGATACAGCCCCAGGCCTGTCGTATACCGTGCAGGGCCTCCAGCCCCTGATGTCTCCTAGCCTCAAGTTCCCAATCCATAAAATGGGCAGAGTTGGGCTAGATGGGGACTTCCCTGCACATCCACACCCCACCCTGCTTTGAACAGGGCATCTCCGCTACATTAGTCTAAGTTTCTAAAAGGATGCCCAAGATTCTGTACTCAGGAAAAGAGGCTGCCATCTGCAAAAAGAACTTGAAAAACCACTGGATTAGATGATCCCTTACATCGCAAAACAATCCAGAAGCCCAGGGGATCTCATAAATCTTTTTCATTATCCCAAGTCCCTGGCTTGCCAGGACTGTCCTAGTTTTAGCAGTGAAAGTCCTAGGCCCATGGAAAACCCTTCTCCTGGGCCTTTCAAGGCAGCTTAATGCCATGCAACCCCACTACGTTTGTTTTTCTAAGGAAAACATATCAACATTATCTGGCTCTCTCCTCTGCCTTCCTGTCTTCTCTCTGGTGGCTGTCAAGTGCTAGAGAGTCTCGTGAGGTTGTTTCTTCAGGTCTGCGCATCCTGAAGGGGAAAGCAGGGCTTTCTCCCCAGCTCTTCCACTTATTTCCAAGTGCATTACCCCAAGAGCTGTGCCAGCTGCACTGGCTATGATGGGCAGTGAAGGACAGGCTCAAGCCGTCGGAGAGCAAGGCATGCCTTCTCCCATACACTTCCGGGATAAAGGGCTTCTTAACTCCTGCCTGATGTTACATGAGCAAGACATGGAATCCTGGAGCTCCTGCGTCTAGCAACTGAGCTGGCTCCAAACTATCCTGTACTCATCTCCTCAAGATGAATATGGTTGCAGAAGCCTTCACTAGTTAGAACAAAACCTTACTGCCCTATATACACTGGTGTGGAAATACGAATCTTTTGCTGTCTTGGCATTTTTCATCTTTCATTGGAGCTGGACCATTTGAGTCACAGAATCACTCAGGGGTTTTGCAAACATGGTGAATCTCACCTGACCATCATTCATTACTGCTCAGCTAGCTATCAGTATTAAGGAAGATGGTGGGCATGGGCCCAAGTCATGATAATTAAACCCTTCTTTAAGAGACAGTATGATCAGGGCACCTGGGTGGCTCAAGGGGCTAAAGCCACTGCCTTCAGCTCAGGTCATGATCCCAGAATCCTGGGATCGAGCCCTGCATGGGGCTCTCTGCTCAGCAGGGAGCCTGCTTCCCCCCTCTCTCTCTCTGCCTGCCTCTCTGCCTACTTGTGATCTCTGCCTGTCAAATAAATAAATAAAATCTTTAAAAAAATAGACAGTATGATTTAGGCACTTGGGACCAAAAAAAAAAAAAATAGAAAGAAAGAAACAAAAAGGGCTTAGATGACATAAACACTTTCTGAATTCAACTCAACTCAACTGTGATAAGAAGAAAAGTTAGTATAGACATCAGTATAAAATTAAATTGTTGATAGAGGATACTATTAAATGTTTTTTTACAAGTAATGGTCAAGGTTTATTTCTAGTATCCAAAAAATGAAAACTACTTACCAACAGTAGAATGCGCAAATTAATTGTGTTATATTCATACGGTGAAATAATACACAAGAAGGAAAAAGAATAAGCTAGTGATTTATGCAAAAACATGCACGAATCTGAAACTTGTTACTGAATGAAATGCCAGACACAGAGTGTGATCCCATGCATATGAAGTTTAAGAGGAGGCCAAATGAATTCAAGGTGCTACAGGAAAGCCCATCCTTTTTATATGCTCCCAGATGGAGAGATTTGAGGAGAGGGTGTCCCTCTATCCTGTGAGGCAGTAGGTAGGGATGGCCTCGCAGAGCCATAAGGATTCCATGACCTTAGAAGGTCATGGTGCCTCTTCCCAAATTTCTTCCTCTGATAATGGTGCTCTTGAACACCGGTGTAGCTGATCACTATTCTCTTCCCCAATAAAGGGTTGCAATTTCTTTTGAAGAACCCAGCCTTGATCTCTCCAGCCCACAGAGTTCAATGTTGTTGCACTCTTTAATGATGTAAGTGACAATAAGAGAATAATTTCATACAGCAAGTCATGGGCAATTGTAGCAAAAGGTATTAGCAAACACACAGCTCAGAGGAGGTTCAAGCCCTATTGTAAGTACTCATGTTATCTTTTCAGTAACCGGGGAGGTAGATAGTGTTATTATCCCCATTTTCCAGGAGGGGAACCTGACACTTGTAAGTAGCAAAAATGAGGTCTGGAAGAGGCAGTCTGATGTCAGGGTCTATATTCTTAAGGAGTATTTATATCACACTGCCTTTAACTTCAATTGATACTCCTCTACATTTTCCGCCGATGTAATCATCTATTTTCTCAAATATAACAAATCAGATTGTTCCGTTGTGTTTTTTTATAAGACGAATTTTATCCCTTTGTTCTGAATGCTATTAGGGTCATGACACACTTGGATTTCTGAAGTTCAGGATCTCTTTTCATTCCTCCCAGAGCCTCTTTTTCCTTTTGCTCTTAGTGGGAGAAATGGAAAATAGCCTTTTACTTTCCACCCTCCCATACCACTTAGATGAAGGCCAAACTTCCCCAGTCAGCCAAGTCCGGCCGTTCCAGCAATAATCTAACATACCATAAAAATGTTTCAGAAAGATATTCTTTTACTCCTTGGAGTGCTGATCAAATTCTCCCAAAAAGAATCAGAGCACATTTTATACCAAACTGAAACCAAACAGGAGAGAAATGGAGGGTCTCTGGTTCAATGTAGAGTTATCTGAACCCTTTTTGTTTCCCCTTTGCAGTAAGGAAAAGAGTGCTTTAAATCACAAACATCATCGTCAATGAGTACTAGAAAACTTAATGCACCAGAGGGCAGGAAGATCAAAGCTTAGCACCTGGAGAGTTCCACATGGTGTAGATTAATAAAACAATGCCCTCCATTACATAAATCTTGACCAAGGTTGCACACACACACACACCCCCAAAAAATTACTGTAGGGGTCAGATAACTGATATACAATACACGTAGTCTCCCAATCAGGAAGCGTTCCCTCACCCTAGCTCAGCTGTTGACACAAAGCAGGGAGACTATTTTGTTTTAAGCTTCTTTTGTCTAAAATTGACATTGCAGATTTTGGACCTGGACACAGCACATCTGCAAACCAGCGGAAATACCAAGATCCTGCACACTCCTTTGATTGTTACATTTAAGATATCGTGTGTGCTACCAGCTCAGCTGCTGCAAAGCATTATAAGCCATTACTCCAGGCTTGTAAAGTACTTTGGAAATACTATAGACCAGGATTAGGGAAGATGAGTATTCCACATGGTTTCAGGAGGGAGGATCACCACGGGCAATGCTGCGCAGCTCAACGGATCTGTGATCCACACGTGGGAAGCAACAGCTTAAGAATCCCGCCAAAGGTGTGGATGGGAGAGTGCGTGTTAGTGGTTGTGAAATAAACATGTTGGGCACGCTTGGGAGAAAGAAAAAAGAGTGGTGAATATGAGGGGACACATGTGTTCCGGCTCTCTGTAGGTGTTGTGTGTGTGTGTGTGTGTGTGTGTGTGTGTGTGTGACAGTCTGAAAGCAAAACCAAGATTGAATCCAACCATCCACTGCTGAATGTCACTTTGGAATTTGGCTGACAAGGCCTGTGGCGTTTTTATAAGTGAGAGGCCAATCCTATGGAAGCCGTGAGTCCAAGTGCAAAGTAGCCGAGGTTTTGGTATTACATTCTATGGAGGAAACTTTAGCATGTGTTGATAATGTCCTGGAAACTTGCCCGGTGATAAAAAATAAGATAACTTTCCTTTGTGTAGGCTATTTAATGCTGCTAGATCCAAACCAGTCATAAAAGTCCACGCAGGTGGATGGAAGAATTACTGACCATTGATTCATTATGCTCGTATGCCTTAAGCACGCGTGAGTTGTTTATCTGTGATGCTCACACGGTCGAGAGCCGCTGGCACAGAGCATACACACTGTCTAGGCAACCTAGTCATGTCTCATCTTGGAGGGGGCACGGCCCCCCTGAGACTCCCCCATTTGAACCTCACAACAGTCTGTGAGCTCAGAAGGAGATATTCATTACCGTACCCAACTTACAGGTGAGGAAACCGCATCCCAGAGAAATTCAGTGATTTCCGTAAGCTTCGATGATGATTAAGGAACAACGTAACACAACCCGAGCTGCGCTTCTGCGGCTCCAGTATAAATTACACACCACCGCTTTGGGGGCAGAGAAGCCATTTCCCAGCCATTTCTCAGGAAACTCTGGGACTTATAGATAGAACGAGAAATGGAAAAATGAGAGAGTCTCCCAGAATCATCCGGCCGTCCCTACCTCTCTTGGAAAAGATACACAGACACCATCCCTTCCCGAAAGGAGTTTAGCCAGATTTGGAGGGTTGGCACATGCCCCGCAGTCTCAGTTTCCACCTCCACATTATTTTTGTGGAGTCCCACAACAAATCCTTCAGCTTGTACAATGTGCTAATACTGAGGTGTTTGGTGGGGAGGAAACAGAGAATAAAGAAAAGCCTATTCTGGATTTATATTTATATTTTCATTGTCCATTTTTATGGTGCCATATGAGTAAATAAAAAATATGTGGTCGCTCCATAACATTTGGAATATACAGAATACAACCATTCTATATACGATTTCATATATAAGAATTCCACAATTATCAACTATAACCCGGTTGATTTAATTAATTAATTAATTTAATTTAATTTGAAATGAATTAATCACTTCAAAACCACCATTCCTATTCTCCCAGAGCAAATAAATCCAAAATGGCCCCAATGGGAAAGGGTTGGATGATGGGTAAGGAGCACGGAGGAGGCACCCAATTTCATGGGGCACGCTGCTGGTGGGCCAAAGGGCTACTCTTCAAGGCACACCCTAGAGCCTCTCTATCAGAGAGAAGGGGATGCAGTGGAAAAGGTAGAAGATTCAGGTTCTAGCAGATAACTTGGAAACTGGTTTAGAAAAATAGCAAAGCCGACTAACAGGCAACTCACACACAACAGTGTAACTTTCTTGAGACCTTTTATGTTTCAAGATCAGTATTAAATGCTTCGTTTTGTTGTTTTTTAATAGCCTTTGAGGTAGGATCTATTAGCGTCTGCCTTTTACTGATGAGCTAAATGAGGAGCAGAGAGATCAGAGAGCCTTGCCAACACCATACATGCTGAACGTGGAACATACAGTAGAACGCGCAGCTAACTCTGAAGCCAGAGACAGACCTCTTAAGAAAAACTGATGTATATGTAATTTAATGATTACTAAGTCCCACTCATCACCCCTTCGCTTTTCTGTCCTAAGTCCTTTCTGTCACTTAATCCTCACCTGACTTCCTGAGGTGGCTATTATTAGCCTGACTTTAGCGAGAATATTTTTTTAAAGATTTTATTTTTTAGTTAACAGAGATCACAAGTAGGCAGAGAGGCAGGCAGACAGAGAGAGAGGAGGAAGCAAGCTCCCCCTGCTAAGCAGAGAGCCCGATGGGACCCTGGGATCATGACCTGAGCTGAAGGTAGAGGCTTTAACCCACTGAGCCACTCAGGCACCCCTAGCGAGAATATTGAACCCCAAAGAGAGTAGGTGACTTATCTAAACTCATCATGCTGTGAATGGTGCACAGCTGGATTCGCACCCAGACCTGATAGGCCCCAAGGCTCATTTGCTTTCTTTAGCATCACACCTATTCTCTGGCTCACTCTGTGAGCACAGAGGGGCCCAGACAACACCTCGTCCTAAGAAGCACCTTCTTTACACTATCCAGCCAAGAAAGTCATTTTTATGTTCTTTCCCTCTCTTCCATCAATCCAAAATCTGTGATCACTACTCAACCCATTCAGACCTCAGTCTAGTATAAATATAGAAGGAGCCTAACAAAGTATTTTAAACCAAACCCATCCATTCAGGTTGGTGCTGTAATTGTCCGGCAACCACCTCTTCAGAAAGGGCAGGCATAACTGCAGAAGGCCATAGAACTTTCCGCACAGCTGGCCTATGGAAGGCAGACTGAGATGCTTTAAGCTGATTGCTTTGATCACCATTTCTTCAGTGCCTGGCCTCCCTCCTGTGAGTAACCCTCTCATTGAAGTCTATAAGAGCCTGGAACCCCTGGGAAAATAGGTAACATAGAATCCAGCCCTTTGTTCTTGGGCTGGCCTGTCAAAATTCTTTAATTTAAAATAAATCCCTTTTCTTTCTTGCATTCAATTATTCCTTTTTGGCTAAAATTCCTCTGTGAGTGTGTGTTATTTCCTGCTTAGTCTTTTAAGGTTTTTGTTTTAAAAAAAATGGGGGGGGGACTTCTATCTTGGAGAATAAGTGTGTCTTGCACAGTTTGAAGCAGAAACCATACCGACAAAAAGCTTTTTATTTTTTCAAATAAATTAGCTGCAGTTATAGCTTCAAACCCTGGTAGGGTTTCAATCACATTGGGATACATGCAATTTATGGCAAAATAAAATAATACCAGATCATTTGGAATATAAGAATATTCCTAATTTACCTTCTTTGCAATACTGTAAAAATATACCTTTGTGCATAAGTGAACATATCAAGTTTTAAAAGTTATTTTCTCCACAATCATAATAAGGGTTCAAGAGTTAGGGCTCAGAATGGCTTTTCCATGAGTTTTCAGGAAACTTGAGTTTCTGTCCAACAGTCGGCTGTAGAGAGGTTTTGCTGAACATGCTATATTTTCATCTGCCTCCTACCTCTAAATTCTGAAGGACACAAATTACTAACCATAAATCTGCCTTCTCTACTAAGACCAAATCCATCAAGTGAAGTCGTATCGTTTTGGTGATTTTTTTGTTGTTGTCACTGGGTATGCTGTAGGCATTTCTTTCACTCACCTATCTGAAAAAAATATTTCCTATTCCTCTAACGATTTCAGGGATATATACATTGTTTTACAATGCCATCTGGTCTTTCCCTCCTGATTTGACTTCGGTGCTCTTGTAAAGAATGCCAACAACAAAGGGATCTGTGTTGACCACACAAGTGGACGTGCAACACTCCATACTCTCCAACTGATGATGTCAATTAGTCAGGGTTATGATCTGATTTGGTATCTACAAATTTAGAGTTTAGTATTGAGCAACAAATCCTACCAAGTGATTTTTAATCCAAACTCAGTCTTCTTCTTTTTTTAAAAAAAAAGATTTTATTTATTTATTTATTTATTTATTTGACAGAGAGAGAGAGAGAGATCACAAGCAGGCAGGCAGAGACAGAGAGGGGGAAGCAGGCTCCCCGCTGAGCAGAGAGCCCGATGTGGGGCTCGATCTCAGGACCCTGAGATATGACCTGAGGCTTAAGGCAAAGGCTTAACCCACTAAGCCACCCAGGTGCCTCAGTCGTCTTCTTTTTTAATCTGGCCAAAGCACAGAGGAGAAAAAAGTTATGCAAGTGAATGTGTGTCTGTGTTTCTGTGTGTGTGTATGAGTGTATATGAGGATACACACACACACACACACCCAGGTACATATTGTAAAATTATATATATTATGATTACTAATATATATTATAGATATATTATATGCTTATACATACATAAAAGTTTATTTCAAATCCTCAGCCAAAACTGGCCTCTTTACCCTTTTTAGAGCATGGACAGAGAGCTGCGTCCCACCATGGGGCTGTGTCCCCCTTGCCTCTGCCACCCGATCTCAGTCTCTGTTAAATCGATGGACCCACCAAGTTGTCAAAATCCACTCCCTTCTGCAGCCTGTGAGGCACATCAAGCCACAAGCTCCAGTGATGTCATGAAAACAGAGATGTAGTGAAAAAGGCAAAAGTCTTGGCAACCATTTATAATGTGTGTAAAAAGCCCCTAATAGAACCTCATCGAATATCAACTCTGGCATTGGCGGGGGCGGGGGAGGGGGACTCGAAACCTGCCCAACATCATAATTTATTTTGCCAGGAGGTAAGAAATTGACCAGGGTTCAGAATGTAATCCTTCTTCAAATATTATTTCTGAGAACACTTTTCTCACCAACCATGACCCCGCAAATTGAATCTTGCCTTCCCATCTGAGATCTACATTCCCTAAGTTCTGCTCTAAAAGTAAATTATTTATATAGGCAAGAAGAAAGTTGGGTCTTATTATGCGGCAGAGAAAGGTTTAGGATTTTTCTGATAGTTTTTCACTCATTTCCCTTCTGCACCACCCTCCACCCATCCCACAGATTACCAAAACAACTTTTGCAGCTCATGTTTTAAGTAGATCTTGTGAAAAACTGTCACCATACCAAATTCAGTGCTCTTTTAACTAATCATGAATATGAAGTCAGAAAAGCATGCAAAATCACAAACCTTAGGTAATAAAAAGGCCTCATGTAAGTGAATAATTTCCCTTGCTTTCCTTCTTCAAACTTCCCGTCTTTTGACCAGCAGAGCATCTGTCCAAAAGTGAGTGTCAGCACAAGTATTTCAATCAAAATAATAGTCAGCATCAACATTTACTGTTTCCTACTTGCCAAAGACCATTTGTTTTATCCATTAACTGTCAGAGCTGCCTTATGAGAGACTCCATTATCCCCATTTTCCATGTGAGCAAACTGAGGCAGAGAGATGTAGCTAACTTGCTAAGTCACACAGCTACACACATAATCCTTTATACACATAATCCTTTGATCTAGTAATCCTATTGCTGGGAAAAGAATAGCTCAAAAGGAAGAAAAAATTAGACACGCAAATACATGAATGGCTTTAAGGCATTAAATTACATGTCTCAGATCATAGAACTAGGTAGTAGAACTGAGCTTTGAACCCAAGCAGGGTCCACTAGAACCATACCCTGAATTGCAATGCCCTACTACCTGCTCCAAGCTACGGGGTCTATAAAACTTGGCATCAATGTTTTAGTACTTGTAGTACAGCGCAAGGGATAATGTCAACACCAGGACGCAATCAGAAGACAAGTAAAGGATGCAACGCATGGCAGACGCTGTAGTGTGATTGGGTTGGACTATCCAGGGAAGCGCGAGGGCTATGGCAGACATGCAGGCAGGAAACTGATGAGTAACAACTGGGTAGTATTGCCTTTGACTGGGCAGTGACTGGGTGCCAGGGCCATCTCCAGTTGCTCCCCCTTTCCCAAAACTAATTTAACCTAACAAGATATAGTCCATCTGCTCACAGATGTGCCACATCTAAGGATTCACGGCACTAGCTCAAAGAACCAGCTTCCAACTTGAAGATTAAACCAAAGGAAAAGACCATTACTAGAACCATATTGTATTTTTCTAGTGAAAAAAAGTATTTTTTTAGTAATCTCCCACTCATCACATAGCATTTTGGAGATGGCATGGTAGGGCGGAGGAGAAAAAACAAAAGGTATTCCCATTTTCTAGACTCAACCCAATCAGCCTTCTAAAGAAACCCATCTGTGATCTTCCTTGCCCACTGATTTTATATGTTCCCTCCTGTTTCTCCTTTTTACAACCACATCTACACATATACTTGAACTCGTGGTAGATTGTTGGTTTTATGAATTTTTTCACAATCAAGGAATATATAAATAGTTTTGACATTAAGAAAGGTCCTCACTGGCTTGGTATGCTTCATAGATACTTAAAAAGTAAATGCATTTTATCTGTGTAGACATGAATGTTCAACATAGTCCTATTAATTATTTCATTTTATTAAAATATTCTCTAAACATATTTCTTGCTATTTTCTCTGTCAGATAAAGTTCTGTTAAAGGACCAATGATGACCCTACCAGTTTCTCCTCATGGTTCCAATTTTTTCTTCAACTAATTTTCGCCTACATTATTCCATACACAAAGATTCACAATTGTTACACTTGCATTGTAACTTATACATTTATAAGTATAAAAACAACTCTGTGCCAAGTGTGAATATGGCTCTGATGTTCAAAATTTGCATTTGACAGCAAACCCAAGTAAGTAATGTTGCTGACTATAGTGATACAGAGGGCAGAAGACTGTATGAACACTCCCAAAGGTGTTAAAAGGCCTCATTCAGAGGGTCACAGGTATTTCACGGTAATCCATTTTTGGTGTAGAGAAGTGACTATCAGGGATATTTGGGCCATGTACTTATACCGATAATGCTGCCAGATTCAAATGTGGTAGAACCCAAGGGAGGTCCAGACTGTGGTAGAAACTGCCCCACCACACACACAGTCTGTTGACCCAGTAAACACAATGTCGACAAAGGTATCCACAGTGGAGAAGGATGCTCCAAGGAATCTCTGGTAAGCCTCAAGAGCAAAGTTGTGGTCTGCACCCCCAAGGCTCCAGAGTAAAGCCTTTTTAGCTGAGAACAATTCTCCATTTGGCAAACAGTTACTGTGCAGGATATCAACTGACTGCACTTGGAGCCACCCACCATTAGCTGGGTACGCTCAAACCCACCCCTCATCAGACTGAGCAGGCAAAGCAAAGTTATTGTACAAAAGACATTACATATTTGGAATTGGGATCAAGAAAAGCCATAAACTTCCAGAAGAGGGAACCAAGACTCTCATGCCTGTGTTGCTCTAATGCCCATGCATTGGCTTCTTTCTTTGGATTCAGTTTGTCCAATCAAGCTTGGGAACTTCAACAGCTCTTAATTTTAGTGTAGACTTTCATTTTGACTCAGAGTGATGGCTTCCCACGGAGGCTGGGCAGCTCTTCAGAGAACAAGGGAAAGGCTTGGCTACTTCAGACCCTCTTCCAGCAGCTCATCAGGCTTCAGGAAGATAACAAATTTCAGTTCCAGCCTCCCTTCTCCCATGAAAAAGCATGTATGGGAAAAGCTGTCAGCAAATCCAAAGCACCCCTTCTGGGAAATGCCCTTAACGAGAGTAAGAATGATCTAAAAGAACTAGTGTGGGAAAGGTCTCGGAAAGGTTCCCAAATACCTCATTATTTTCCTGTCTTAGGGTTGAGAAGGAATTTGTACTTAAGAGAAAGGCTCTACTTATACCAACCTCTATGAGGCATTATGTGTTTTACTTATTAAATCTTAGTAACAGTCCTACTAAGGATTGTTATTAGAGGTAATATTAGGCCTATTCTCCAAGAAAGAAATGTCAAAATCACAGGGAAGGCAAGGGCGTCAGCATGCCAGCTCTGAGACTGACAGCCCATGCGCGGTCACTACCCCGGACGCTCTGCCAGACACTCAGATTCCCGCCTGTTAAAAAAATCATCTATGAGTGCCACCCTCAAGGAAATCCCATGCTAAGTAGATCCTATAGTTACTGACAAGCATAAAATGACTTTTTTCCTTCTCACAAAACCAAGTGGAACCAAAGGCTGTGACTGTTATTCTGAACTTCCCAAGTATTTTACGCATAAAGCCCAGCAAAGAACGGAGCAGGGCATCAACAGTGTCCACCACCTCATCCAACCATCAAATCCACGTTCTGGACAGCAAAGAGGAGAAAGAGATGTCCTCATTCTCTTTAAGAGCATCTCGCAGAAGGAGCATCTGCTGTTTCTATACACATTCCTTTTTATCAGAAGTTCATCCCATGGCTATGAAGAGCTACAAGGGAAATTGCACGACACGGTCTTTGTTACACATGGCTATAGACCCAGCCATAAATGGGTGGCTCAATTATTTAAAATTTTGGGAGACAATGGGTCTGTACTCCAACTTGCCAATTTGATCTTCACTGCCCCTCCCCCATGGCAAGGAATGGGTACTTGCCTGTGGACTTCCAGCTATTCTGGCGTCCTTCCTACTGACATGGCAATGGCTCTGGGACCCTCCAGCTTGATATATGACCACCTTTATCCTCATCTATTGGGGGCATTTTTATACCCTCAACTTACAGTCTTGACATATCTGTGCTCATGAGCCATCTACGCCCTCGGTCTCCCACCTAGCACCCCATCTCTCAATTCTGGTTTCTGTGTCACTAAGACATTTCTCTTCCTCATATGAATGATATAAAAATTTAACAACACTTTTAGGGGGCAATGGCCCCTCACACTTACTTTAACTTTAACTTCCCCCTTACTTGCTAACCATTACCACAATTTAATAGAAATTGTAAATACACATTCAGAATAACAGGAGGGTGGTTTTTTTTTTTCTTAAGATTTTATTTATTTAGTCATGAAAGGCAGGGGTAGAGGGAGAAGCAAGCTCCCATGGAGCAGGGAGCCTGATGTGGGACTCAATCCCAGGGTGACCTGAGCCAAAGCCATATGCTTAACTGACTCAGCCACCCAGGCACCCCAAGGATGGTGATTTCCTTAGACATGAAGATGGTCAGCAAATGTAAGGTTGCTCTGTGCATGGAGAGCACTTTTCCCCCCTAATTCTAAGACTAAGAACTGATCTCCAGGCAGTATGTTTCACTAAAAATGAGGCAAAGGTAGGCATCCTGCATCACATTTTTTAATTATAAACCAAATTACACAAAGATATGAAACCTTAATGGGAAATGAGCTAAGGATATAAACTAAAGTAGAAACATAAATGGGCAATAAATCTATGAAGAAATATACAACTTCATTAGTCACCTAAGAATACAAATTACGATAATAATGAGACAACTTTATCTTTCATCTGACTGATAAAGATTAAAGAGAATTATATAGAAAGATGAAATGAGGCAATGTCCATGTTAACTGGTAACGTTGAAATTAGTACAACCTTTTTCAGGAGAGCCAACTTGGAAAAATTGTCAAAAATCTTTTTAAAAACACCTTGACCCTAGGAATCTTCCCTGCTGGGAAATGGACACATATGAAAAATGTTTGTATGAGATTGTTCTTCTCAGATTTGCTTATAGTAAAATAAAACCCAAATGCTAAAGGAATGGTTAGATAGATACATAATGGAATGCTATGTGAGTCGTTTGAAATTCTGAAGATCTATAGTCACTGATACAGAAAAGAGGTTACATTTCAATTTAGGAAAAACGGGTAGTTTCCAGAATACATGTGCTGTAGCCAATGTCATTTTTGTAAAAATGTGTGTTGGCATACATTTATTTTTCTATATTCACGGTGTAAATACTCTGAGAGGACATATACCAAAAATGTTACCTATTATATTTTCTAAGGAACAGGATTTCTGAATATTTCATTGCCTTTTTTTCTTTCCTCAAAGATTTCACATTTCTTGATAAGTTGCTTTTAAATCATAAAAAAAAAAATCTCAGAGAATACAGGACTGCACCAATTCCTTGCAGAGAAAATAACTTTCTAAGAAATAGAAATCACAGAAGAAAATGACTGACTGGTTATTATTTACCAAAAATACAGTTTGGGTATGTCAAATAAATAAAATGAAAAGCAAGGTGTCCCAGGAAAATATTCACAGCAATACCTAACATAAAATTTCATATAGTACCATCAGAAAAACACTATTTTAAAAGTTAAATAGGAGGAGTGCTTCGGTGGCTCAATCAGTTAAGCATCTAACTCTTGTTTTCACCTCAGGTAGTGATCTTTGGGTCATGAGATCAAGCCCCATGTGTGGCTCTGTGCTCAGTATGGAGTCTGCTGGACATTCAATCTCCCTCTCCCTCTCCTCTACCCCTTCCACTCATGATCACTCACTCTCAAATAAATGAATCTTTTAAAACATTAGGAAAAGGGAGAGAGAGAGACAAGATGGTGGAGGAGTACCAGACTGAAACAACATCAGATCCCAGAAGTTCAACTAGATAGGCATCAAACCATTCCAAACACCTACAAATTCAACAGGAGATAGAAGAGAAGAAGAGCAGCAATTCTAGGAACAGAAAATTGACCACTTTCTGAAAGGTAGGAGATGCAGAGAAGTGAATCCAAAGCGACGGGAAGATAGACCGTGGGGGGAGGGGCCAGCTCCCAGCAAGTGGCAGAACAGTGGAGCACAAAATCAGAACTTTTAGAAGTCTGCTCCATTGAGGGATGTCGCTCCAGAAGCTAAGTGGGGGTGGAGCCCCCATGGGGTCAGTGTGGTCTCAGATCCCACAGGGTCACAGAAAGATCAGGGGTGTCTGAGTGTGGCAGAGCTGTCAGGTATGAGAGTGGGGAAGCCGGCTGCAGAGACAGAGCTGAGCAGTGGGCTCTCAGCTCAGGGTTACCTAAACCATGATCCATGGCAGTCAGGCCACAGCACTTCAAGCGGGACCGCACAAGTGGCAGATCCAGGGAGACACACTCCTTCCTTCTCCAGGAGGAGTGGCATGGGAGTGTGTGGCAGAACTCTTCTGAGTTTAGAGACTCCAAATGGGGCCATCGCCAGAGATAAAACACTTGGTCACATGCCGGGTAAGCTCAGAGTGAGGCTGGAGACCAGGGAGACAGGAATGATTGCTTTTCTCTGAGGGCACACTGAGGACGGGGCCCCCGAGCTCTCGGCTCCTCTGGGCTGGAGACTGGCCATTTTCATTCACATCCTCCAAAGCAGTGTGGAAAGTGTTCAGGGAACAAAACCTTCCCAGAGTGAACCCAAGCAGATTACTTAGACTGGCCCCAGGCAAAGGCTGTGCAATTCCGCCTTGGGCAAAGACATTTCAGAATCACTACAACAGGCCCCTCCCCCAGAAGGTCAACAAGAATATCCCACCAAGATCAAGTTCACCCTTCAATGATAACTGCAGAACTCCAGAGCTAGTGGAAAGTGACACATAGAATTCATGCTTTTCCCCCCAAGATCTTTTAGTCTTGTGAAGTTAAATTTTTTTTATTTTCTTTTTTTTCTTATTCTGCTTTTTTAACTTTTCCTCTTTGCTCTTTTAACATTTTCTAACTAGTTTAACAATAACTTTCTGAAAAAAATTAAACCTTCATTGTTATAGTCATATTTTAACCCTTCTTTGTATTTAACCTTGGTTTTTGAATACATATGGGTTTCTTTGTTCTAAAAAAATTTGGGATACAATTTATCTAATACTTCAAAATATACACATGGCTTTGTTATCATTTCCAGCCTGAGCAAATTCCCTCCTTTTTTTTTCTTTTCCCAACCAACTTATCAATTCCTTTCATAGAACTTTTTTTAAATTTTCATCTTTACAGTCATATTCCATCCCTTCATCATGTTTACCCTTATTTTTGTGTATATATATAAGTTTTTCTTTCTTTAAATTTTTGGGAGGTAATTTCTTCTAAGAAACCAAAATAAACCCAAAATCAAGTGGGTAGCTCTGTTCTATTCACCAGTCTAATATACTTTTTTTAATTTTTCATTTTTATTTCTTTTTTCTCCCATTCTTCTCCCCCTTGTTTTGAATCTCTTCTGATTTGGTTAGCATACATTTTTCTGGGGTCTTTGCCACTCTTTTAGTATTTTATTCTCTCATTCATATATTCTTATCTGGATAAAATGACAAGGCAGAAAAACTCACCACAAAAAAAAAAAAAAAAGAACAAGAGGCAGTATGGATGGCTAGGGATCTAAAAAACATGGACATTGGTAATATGTGAGAACTAAAGTTCAGAATGATTATTTTCAAGGTGCTAGCTAGGCTCAAAAAAGGCATGGAAGATATTAGAGAAACCCTTTCTGCAGAAATAAAATCCCTTCCTGGAGAAATAAAAGAGCTAAAATCTAACCAAGTTGAAATCAAAAAAGCTATTAATGAGGTGCAATAAAAAATGGAGGTGCTTATTGGTAGAATAAATGAGGCAGAAGAAAGAATTGATGATAAAGAAGACCAAATGATGGAGAATAAAGAAGCTGAGCAAAAGAGAGACAAACAACTACTGGACCATGAGGGGAGAATTCGAGAGATAAGTGACACCATAAGATGAAACAATATTAGAATAATTGGAATTCCAGAAGAAGAAGAAAGAGAGAGGGGAGAAGAGGTATATTGGAGCAAATTATAATAGAGAATTTCCCTAATATGGCAAAGGGAACAAGCATCAAAATCCAGGAGGCAAAAAGAATCCCACACAAAATCAATATAAAGAGGTCCACAGCCCACCATCTAATAGTAAAACTTACAAGTCTTAGTGACAAAGAGAAAATCCTGAAAGCAGTCTGGGACAAGAAGTCTATAACATACAATGGTAAAAATATTAGACTGGCAGCAGACTTATCCACAGAGACCTGGCAGGCCAGAAAGGACTGGAATGATACACTCAGAGCCCTAAATGAGAAAAATATGCAGCCAAGAACACTATATCCAGCTAGGCTATCATTGAAAATAGAAGGAGAGATAAAAAGCTTCCAGGAAAAACAAAAATGAAAAAAATTTGCAACACCAAAACAGCCCTACAGGAAATATTGAAAGGGGTCCTCTAAGCAAAGAAAGAGGCTAAAAGTAGTAAATCAGAAAGGAACAGAGGGGACGCCTGGGTGGCTCAGTTGGTTAAGCGGCTGCCTTCGGCTCAGGTCATGATCCCAGAGTCCTGGGATGGAGTCCCACATCGGCCTCCTTGCTCGGCAGGGAGCCTGCTTCTCCCTCTGCCTCTGCCTGCCACTCTGTCTGCCTGTGCTCTCTCTCTCTTTCTCTCTCTGACAAATAAATAAATTTAAAAAAAAAAGAAAGGAACAGAAATAATATAGAGTAACAGTCACCTTACAGGCAATATGATGGCAATAAATTCATATCTTTCAATCAATTCAATTTGATTGTAAATGGGCTAAATGCCCCAATCAAAATACACAGGGTGTCAGAATGGATAAAAAACCAAAACCCATCAATATGCTATCTACAAGAAACTCATTTTAGACCTAAAGACACCTCCAGATTTAAAGTGAGGAGGGGAGGTGGAAAACCATTTACCATGCTAATGGACATCAAAAGAAAGCTGGGATGGAAATCCTTATATCAGATAAATTATATTTTAAGCCAAAGACTATATATAATAAGAGATGAGGAAGGACACTATATCATAATTAAAGGGTCTGTTCAACAAGAAGATCTAACAATTTTAAATATCTATGCCCCTAACATGGAAACAGCCAACCATATATAAAACCAATTAATAACAAAATCAACGAAACACATCCACAATAATACAATAATAGTAGGGGACTTTAACTCCCCGCTCACTGAAATGGACAGATAATCCAAGCAAAAGATCAATAAGGGAATAAAGGCCTTGCATGACACATTGGACAGATGGACATCACAGATATACTTAGAACATTCCAACCCAAAGCAACATAATAAACATTCTTCTCTAGTGTGCATGGAACATTCTCCAGAATAGATCACATCCTGGGTCACAAATCAGGTCTCAACTGGTACCAAAAGGTTGGCATCAATCCCTGAGTATTTTCAGACCAGAATGCTCTGAAGCTAGAACTCAATCACAAGAGGAAAGTTGGAAAGAACCCAAATACATGCAGGCTAAAGAGCATCCTACTAAAGAAAGAATGGGTCAACCAGGAAATTAAAGTAGAATTGAAAAAATTCATGGAAACAAATGATAATGAAAACACAATGGTTCAAAATCTGTGAGACACAGCAAAGGTGGGCCTGAGAGGAAAGTGTATAGTGATGCAAGCAAGCCTTTCTCAAGAAACAAGAAAGGTCTCAAGTACACAACCTAACCCTAGACCTAAAGGAGCTGGAGAAAGAACAGCAAAGACAGCCTAAACCGAGCAGGAGAAGAGAAATTATAAAGAGCAGAAATCAATGAAATAGAAACCAAAAGAACAATGAAACTAGGAGCTGGTTCTTTGAAAGAATTAATAAGATTGATAAACCCTTGGCCAGACTTATCAAAAAGAAAAGAGAAAGGACCCAAATAAATAAAAGCATGAATGAAAGAGGAGAAATCACAACCAACACCAAAGAAATACAAACTATTATAAGAACATATTATGATTATGGACATTGGGGAAGGTATGTGCTATGGTGAGTGTTGTGAAATGTAAACCTGGTGATACACAAACCTGCACCCCTGGGGTTAATAATACATTATATGTTAATTTAAAAATAAAAAGAACATAATATGAGCAGCAATAATCCAGAATATCTGACAATCTGGAAGAAATGGATGTATTCCTAGAGATGTATAAACTACCAAAACTGAACCAGAAAGAAATAGAAAACCTGAACAGACCCATAACCAGTAAAGAGATTGAGGCAATCATCAAAAATCTCCCAACAAACAAGAGCCTGGGGCCAGTCAGCTTCCCAGGGGAATTCTACCAAACACTTAAAGAAGAATTAATACTTATTCTCCCTTAACTGTTCCAAAAAAACAGAAATGGAAGGAAAACTTCCAAACTCATTTGATGAGGCCAGCATTACCTTGATCCCAAAACCAGGCAAAGACCCCATCAAAAAGGACAATTACAGACCAATATCCTTGATGAACACAGATGTGAAAATTCTCACCAAAATACTAGCCAATAGGATCCAACAGTACACTAAAAGGATTATTCACCACGACCAACTGAGATTTATTCTTGAGCTGCAAGTAGGTTCAACATCCACAAACCAATCAATGTGATACAATACATTAATAAAACAAAGAACCATATGATACTCTCAATAGATGCTGAAAAAGCACTTGACAAAGGACAGCATTCTTTCTTGATCAAAACTCTTTCACAGTGTAGGGATAGAAGTTACATACCTCAATACCATCAAAGCTATCTACGAAAAACACACAGAGAATATCATTCTCAATGGAGAACAACTGAGAGCTTTTCCACTAAGGTCAGGAACACGGCAGGGATGTCCATTATCACCACTGCTATTCAACATAGTACTAGAAGTCCTAGCCTCAGCAATCAGACAACAAAAAGAAATTAAAATCATCCAAATCAGCAAAGAAGAAGTCAAACGCTCACTCTTTGCAGATGATATGATACTTTATGTGGAAAACCCAAAAGACTCCACTCCAAAACTGCTAGAATGCATAGAATTGAGTAAAGTGCCAGGATATAAAATCAATGCACAGAAATCAGTTGCATTTCTATACACCAAGACAGAAGAAAGAGAAATTAAGAAGTTGATCCCACTTACAATTGTACCCAAAACCATAAGATACCTAGGAATAAACCTAACAAAAGAAGCAAAGAATCTGTACTCAGAAAACTCTAAAGTACTCATGAAAGAAATTGAGGGAAGACATGAAGAAATGGAAAAATGTTCCATGCTCATGGACTGGAAGAACAACGATTATGAAAATGTTTATGCTACCTAAATCAATCTACACATTTAATGCAATCCCTATCAAAATACCATCAATTTTTTCAAAGAGATGGAACAAATAATCCTAAAATTTATATGGAACCAGAAAAGACCCCGAATAGCCAGAGGAATGTTGAAAAAGAAAACCAAAGTTGGTGACATCAAAATTCCAGACTTCAAGCTCTATTACAAAGCTGTCATCATCAAGACAGTATGGTACTGGCACAAAAACAGACACATAGATCAATGGAACAGAAAAGAGAGCCCAGAAATGGACCCTCAACTCTATAGTCAACTAATCTTCAACAAAGCAGGAAAGAATGTCCAATGGAAAAAAGACAGTCTCTTCAAGAAATGGTGTTGGGAAAATTGGACAGCCACATGCAGAAGAATAAAACTGGACCCTTTCCGGACACCACACACAAAATAGAATCAAAATGGATGAAAGACCTCAATGTGAAACAGGAATCAATCAAAATCCTTGAGGAGAACACAGGCAGCAACCTCTTTGACCTCAGCCACAGCAACTTCTTCCTAGAAACATCACCAAAGGCAAGGGAAACAAGGGCAAAAATGAACTATTGGGACTTCATCAAAACCAAAAGCTTTTGCACAGCAAAGGACACAGTCAACAAAACCAAAAGACAATTGACAGAATGGAAGAAGATATTCACAAATGACATATCAGGTAAAATAAAGGGCTAGTATCCAAAATCTATGAAGAACTTATCAAACTCAACACCCAAAGAACAAACAATCCAGTCAAGAAATGGGCAGAGGACATGAACAGACAATTCTGCAAAGAAGACATCCAGATGGCCAACAGACACATGAAAAAGTGCTCCACATCACTCGGCATCAGGGAAATACAAATCAAAACCACAGTGAGATATCACCTCACACCAGTCAGAATGATTATAATGAACAAGTCAGAAAACGACAGATGCTGGCAAGGATGCAGAGAAAGGGGAACCCTCCTACACCGTTGGTGGGAATGCAAGTCGGTGCAACCGCTCTGGAAAACAGTGTGGAGGTTCCTCAAAAAGTTGAAAATAGAGCCAGCCTATGACCCAGCAATTGCACTACTGGGTATTTACCCTAAAGATACAAATGTAGTGATCCGAAGGGGCACGTGCACCCGAATGTTTATAGCAGCAATGTCCACAATAGCCAAACTATGGAGAGAACCTAGATGTCTATCAACAGATGAATGGATAAAGAAGATGTGGGGGATGGATAGGTAGATAGATAGATAGATAGACAGATGATAATGCAGCCATAAAAAGAAATGAAATCTTGCCATTTGCAATGATGTAGATGGAACTAGAGGGTATCATGCTAAGTGAAATAAGTCAATCAGAGAAAGACAATTATATGATCTCTCTGATATGAGGAATTTGAGAGGCAGTGTGGGGGAGTTTGGGGGGTAGGAAGGAAAAAATGAAACAAGATGGGATCAGGAGGGAGACAAACCATTAGAGACTCTTAATCTCACAAAATACACTGAGGGTTGCTGGGAGGAGGAAGGGTGTGGAGAGGGTGGTTGGGTTATAGACATTGGGGAGGTTATGTGCTATGGTGAGTGCTGTGATGTGTGTAAGCCTGACAATTCACAGACCTGTACCCCTGGGGCAAATAATACATTATATGTTAATAAAAATAATAAAAATATGAAAATAATGTGAACTATTTAACAGACTGTTCACAAAATGGAAAAACTGCTAAGAAACACATTAAGAAATCAATGTCATGGGCACTTGAGTGGCTCAGTCAGTTAAGTGTCTGCCTTTCAGCTCAGGTCATGATCTCAGGGTACTGCGATCTAGCCCCAGGTCAGGCTCTCTGCTCAGCCAGAAGTCTGCTTCTCCCTCAGCCTCTCCCTTCCCATCTCTCTCCCCCTGCTCATGCTCACTCTCTCATGCTCACTCTCTCTCATATAAATAAAATATTTAAAAAAAAAAACAATAATAAACAAAAATTAAAACACAGCTATAAAATCAGTAATTATTACATTAAGAATTATGTGAAAGTGGTTCTATGGTCCAGTGTTTCTAGCTATATAAATCAATGCAGTACTTTCAGAAGGCCATTTGCCAACAGTCCTCAGGAGCTGGAAAGCTGGTTATCCTTTGATTCAGGCATGTCCTAAAGGAACAATCACTTTAAAGAAAAAAGCTACATACATGAAGATGTTTATGATAGCTTTTTTATAATAGCAAATTCGTGGAAATAACCTAAATGTCAACAAAGAACGCTTCAATATATTACTGGTAAAACTACTAAATGGGATATAATGCATCTACTAAAATTATGTGTATGTATGATGCAAAATTCTTATGTTAGGTGACAAAAACAGGATACTGAATTGCATAGCATTTTTAGAATCTGGATACTAATCTGGATACACAAAATATGCAAATACTCAAGAAAATTAAAAATTTACTAAAACTGCCATTGTCAGTACTTTCCTTGAAGAATATGTATTTTTTTTTAAACTGAGGGGTTTGGAGGGGAAGGGGGTGGGAGGTTGGGTGAGCCTGGTGGTGGGTATTAAGGAGGGCATGTATTGCATGGAGCACTGGGTGTGGTGCATAAACAGTGAATCTTGGAACACTGAAAAAAATAAAATTATAAATAACTGTTAAAAAAAGAATGTGTATTTTTAAATTATCTAGGTGATGGCTGTGATGGTAGCAACATGGAAAGTTATATACAGTATTAGCTGAAGAATGTGTATTCAGTTGCGTGTACATATGGACCACAACATAAGAAGGTTTTAAGAAAACTGCTGTGATAATGAATTTATGGGTCAATTTTTATCTCACCTAGTTAAAACTGTATAGTTCTAAAATAAATAAATAATATTTCTCATAACGAAAAACAAAAAAACAAAAAAAACTATATAGTTTTGTAAAAACTCATTTGGAAATAAAAATAGACACGGTATAGCCTGATGTCCATTGATAGAACTTTTGAGCCAAAAAAAGGGTATGTGGCATAAAAAAAGAAACTTAGATCTCAATTTACTACCTTTCTTTCCTTCTTCTGTTCAAAATCGACACGTCATTAGCAAGCATTTACTTTGCTCTAGTAGAAAATCGTTGGGCACGGATCTTGACAGGAACAGGGGAAAGCGAGCTGAAGAGACAGACATGAGTGTTCTGGAAACCTTTGAGTGGCATGAAGCAGCCTGACTCCTGAGGTGAGGAAATGAGAGCAGACACTGTGCCGCTTCCTTATTCCTGAGGATTTCCAGCTTTCTGTGATCAGTCTTCCACAAGCCTGGCCTGGGTCCCAGAAAAGAAAATACACAAACTTTCGACTTCCTCATTGGTCCGCAATCCAACTCATGAAAAATTTTAAAATGATCTGAGGCTGCTGTCTTCCCTTGGCGCGTATGTCCAACGTGCCAACTGTTCACATGTGGCTTCCACACTTTGCCCACCCATACGTGGTATCTGACAGGGTTTGCAAACTCGCAGTAATTCAGGGAAATGGAAGTCTCGCCATCCTTCTCGAAGAGCGAGGAAGCATTTGTCAGGACAGCCTTGCCTGCAGCCATCCAGGTGGTAGCCGTTCCTCCCGCGCCTCAGAGAGGAAGGACTCCAACACTGACTTCAAGCAACCACCTACGTTACTCCCTGCTCAGCACCGCACTTTTCGGGATATGCTGGAGACAAAGAAAACAAGCAGAAAAGGCTGGCTACCTTGGAGTTAACAGCCATGACTTACACAATTGAGCTGCACAATGACAGTAAGCTTTCCCAGGGGGGCCTTCAGTAGGTTTTCAGCTGCTTTGTAAGAGTTTGTCTCACTTGCCAACACCACCACTGGGGGGTATATTTAAGTGCTCAGGTATTTTTCCAAATCGACTGGTGGCTTTCCTCCACAGGACTCCAGCCCAGCAGTTCTCAACACTTTCTGAACAGTGACGCAGAAGACCATTGACTTCTGTCCATGGGAAAAGTTCTGGCGGAAGAACCTCCCTTCCTGAAGAAGACCTGGCTGAGAAGTCCCAGAGTCGTTTCCAATCCTAAGTCTTCACAGCACCTCTAAGTAAAATGCCATCACCCTTCCCTGTCCTGTTCAAGGAGGCACACAGAACATCGGCCCCACGGGGGGTCTCCCCACAGTATTTGGCATGGAAGCCGAGAAGGCATGTCATCTGCAGGAAGGCACGTTCCCAAGAGAGGAGGATAAAGCCGAGACGAACAAGAGCAGTTCTTCTTCCAAAATTTAGAAATGGGATGAGTCCATTCATCTCCCCTAGGGTAGAGCTAGTAAAGGGGCTGATAGGGTTCTCTCTGCAAGATGTCAAACATGACCTCAGTGAGAGAAATCTCCCCCAAGTACAGCCCATTTCAATGATGAAGCTTTAGCACATACTGAAGAGCCTGATTTGTAGAAAGTTCACGGGGCAGGGATAGGCAATGCAGGGACCAAGGAAGAAATCCCCTGTATCCTAGTTAGTTTTTGAGCAATAAATATGGAAAGAATAAAGAAATGCAGTCATTCCCATTTCCAAGCATCACCTTGGAGGTGAAGAACAGTGACACCAGGTCCTTTCCTCACAAAAGTTTGAACCAATCAGTCTGTATACACAACCAAAGTAAACATCTCTAATTCATCCAGTGTGTCGGAGTTGGTTTCTCAACTTTCTTGACTATGGTCCACAGTAAGAAATGTGTTTTACAAGATGGTCTTGCATGAGCCACACACATAAATGTACGTGTGTGTGCACGCACGCGCATGACTGGATAAAGTTTCACAATTCTCACCCTTGCTTCAGAGCTTTATTTTGCTAATCTTGACCTATCTGCAATATATCAGTTAGGCAGGGAACAACGTGGAAGCAAGAAAGTACAACGAGTGCGGTAGGTGGCCCACCTGGCCGGTCCCTTTACAGGCCCATGAACCCATCCAACCGCACCGGTGAGTGGTGGCTGCACCCTTTTCTGGGCAATTGCCCTTGGCCAACTAAAGCCACCTTGACAAGAAATGCTCCAGAGGTTATACCCCACCCCAGACACAGCCCACACCCAAGGAATGACTGATACAGGGTCAAAATCCCTGCCCAACTGCCTAAGATGGGACAGCATCTCTCCTCCTCTTGTTCTAGAAGTCAGGCTGAAGCCAGAGTGAAGTTAGCTTCTCCCTTGCCCTATCCTGCCTCCCTTGCTTCCTTAGTGAGTTGTCCTGAAACCCTCAATAAATCACCCCCACAAGATCCCCCGTCTCAGTCTCTGCCTCCAGGGGTCAAAGCTAAGACAGGCAGCTAGACATCAGAAAGGGAAAAACACGTTTGAGATATTGCCCTGCCTCCTTGCAGCTCTTATGTTTTGGTCACCATATCTATAGAAAAACTCTTAGCATATTAAAAATACTTCAATATCATGTATAATCACAGTTGGAAGAAACAATGATTCCAATAGATGTACTGTCTTAGTCAAAGTCCTTCCTTGTTGATGAAGGAGCCATTGTACCTTCATTCACACACCCTGAAGTTACAGGGGTATGCTGCTGTGTCTTCACCTCCACATTACGCTCTCATTTGGTTAGCTTCTCCCTTATTAGCGGCCTCCCAGCCTTGTGCAGAAAAGACAAATGACCGACCAAGGGAGACTACGGAAGAGGTCAGGAAAGTAGAAATTACGGCCATATTTCATGGAACAATGTATGGACTGCAATTCGGATACATCATCCCCTCCGTGAGAAGGCTAGCAGCAGCAAACACATTCTTTCACATTCCAGTAACACCCAGCTCTTTTACAGACTAATAAGTTCTAATAAATGGAAACTCAGGACACCTGACCAGCCATGACAATGGCTCCCTGCAGCCGTCCTTTACAGCTGAAACCCTGGGTCTCCTGAGAAACTGCTAATGGGTGGTGGCACTGGTCCATGGTGAATGGTTCCTAATACTTTTAAATTATGTTATTCCCAAGGGATCAGGCCACCAACTGGTGAGGTAGGATTTCACTCTCCAAATTAATCAGAATGCATAAAGGTGACAATTACTTTCTCCTTCATTCTAAGAGTAGGAAGCTTGTAGTTGAGCCTGTGGTTTCAGGAGAGAATGAGTCCTGGGTTCAAATTCCAGGTTAGCCACTTTCTGGTTGAGTAAACACAAGTAACTTACTTCACCTCATGGAGCCTTGCCTCCCCATGCATTGAAATGAGGATGAGAGACAGACTATGTGGGTGTAGTGAAGACTGATTCTCATACAGATAAGCCGAGTACAAGAGGTGATGCAAGGTGTTCAATTAAATAGTATCTGTTAAGGTTCCTTCTCAAGCCATGTGTTTAGAACTAAATTTGGTAATATGTAATCCCATTTTAAAAATTAAAAAAAAAAAAGTTACACATGAGATTGGCGACTCCAAGTTCCCAAAGAGCACCCAGTCCCAGGGCACCGTACGCGCCAGGGCTCTCCACTCGTGTGCAACGTGATGGCATCCTGCAGCTGCTGTGAACTTGCCCTGGGCCCCTCACTAGACCCTGAGCGTGGCAAGCCTTACCTGAGTCAGGCCTGCTCACGGCTTCTGCTGCTACATTTCCTTCAGAGAGACCAACCAGAGCCATCCGAGTCAGAACCCATCTATACTATGACAGATGGCTCCACAGGACTCCGGCAAAAATCAAAAGCAAATGGATTAACGTGATAAAATAATTAAAACAAGGACTTGGCCAAAAATGAGTATCTGAAGGCACCAGTTTTTCAGAATTTTAGATGTCTTGAACTATTCTTTTTTTTTTTTTTTTTTTTTTTACTGCTAATTCATGTTGAGCCAGTTACTTCTACTCTATGCAGTTTGAAGCAGCAGGGGAAAAAAGGGGGGGGGGGGTTACGACCTAATCATGTGACAATGAGAAAGGACTCTGACTACTTGCCCACATCATGGTGTGATGCTTATTATCACTGCTACTCTCTTATCCTGACTATCCTTACTAGGTCCGATTTCTCCTTGCTCTATGTCCCAGGAGGCAAGCAGATCAGTATTAGACTTCAGTGTTGGGCTCCCTGTCCTCTAGGCTTTGCTTAAGTTTGGGGGCGGTGGGAAGCATGCTCTAACAAGCAATCAGAAAGGAAGGGGGAGAGTGAGGCAGAGGTGCTATATTTATTTCCCACCCTCTCCCCAGCAATCACAGTAAGTGCACTGCATCCCTCTACAGAAGACCCCAACTCCTAACCTAAAAGGTGCCCTCCTCATCAGGCTGTCTCTACCCCTCCTCTTCCTCCCTTCCTTTGTTCCCTCTCCCTCTCTGGGTTCCAGGAGCCAAGAGCCCCTTTTCTGCCCTTGGGCGCAGGGATGGGAATGACTTCCCACTGTGACTTGCCTCAAGGTATCACACCAGCCTTTCTGACTTGCCCTTTTTCCTGTCCTTTCATAAAGAGGCCCCTTTTATTGGTCTCTCCCCAAGTTCTGCAATCTGACTGTTCTGTTTCTTACTGAGACTCTCACTGAAGACATTTAAAGAAAGTCAGTAGAATACAGCCTGAGAATCTGATATTTAACATGGTAACTGCACCTGATATTGTATTATAGAATCGAAATTTGCTGAGAGTAGAGCTCAAGTGATCTCACACACAAACACTATATATATATATATATATATATATATATATATATGTTTGCTTAAAGCATATGTGTGTTTTAAGAAAACAAAGCCCACACAGGGTATAGCTTAATTTTCATGTAAGGAATTACCTTAGTCGTACCTCTAAATGCCCTGGATCATTGTTCTCTTCCAATGCAGGCAAATCTTTTCTCACCATTGCTCCCAACAGGTACAGTTACCCTGACTGAGGAACTGAATCGCATGGAGATCCAGACTTCCAAACAGCTTTATTGTTGTCCCTGTGGTGGTGTTAAACTGATCAGCTGAGTCGACGGCAGTGGATACTAATCCCAGCCCACAAAACTGAATCAAAAGGAGACAGCACATCTTTCTTTTCTAGAAGTCACATCTGAAGCTGGGCCCTCACCAAGCTGGTAGGAAACTACCACAGGGTGTGACCACCCCCCTTTCCCCATGTAGAATCTCAAGTCCTACAGCAGAGAGTGGGGAGAGCTTACTGGTAATCAGTCATTTGTCCCCTCAATTTGCCAAAGAATGGACACTGTCTTGTACCTATGGCTCCCTGGGGCCCAATTTCTCTCTGCTGTTGCTATGGTCCAATTACCCGAGTTTCTATGAGAATGTCTCTGGTTCATCTACCTAGATACACCTCTGGCATCTTGCTCCCTCTGCAGGAATCAGCCAGGATCCCCATTTCTCGGGAGCCTCCAGAAGAATATTCTAGTCTGCAGCAAGCCCTTCTGTGAACTCCTACTTCTGCCAGGTCACTCTACTTCTTCCCTGAGAATCACTCTCTCCTTTTCTGGTCTTTCTTGGATATGTCAGGCTCTCCTATGGGCTTTGCCCTTTAAAACAAAAACCAGGAAGAACTGACAACTTCCTTTGTCATTTTCAGCCCTGTCGTTGACGTCCTTGAAGAAATGAGGTGACTGCATATACATGGGAGAGGAAGGGAAAATTAACCCAAATTACTATCCCAAACTGCATCCAGCTAGACAGCCAAAATCCGTTAATTAGACAGTAAAAAGCCATCATGCGGGCTGTGGCTTTGCCCTCCGTGCCTGTATTTGAGCTTATGTGCCCTGCATAGCTTTTACTCTGCCACAGGGGTTGGCCTCAAGGAGACGGTGTGGCCCTGAACCCTGGGGTCCGATCATAAAAGCTTAGCAAGAGCTACAGACACCTGGACTGAACAATACTGTTCTACTCAATCCCATTCTCTACTAAAAAATCTAATTTTCTATTCCATTAGTTTAAAATAATAATCTGCCGTCACTTAATTTCTTTCTAATTGTCATCTACAAAACCATTTTAAAACCAGGAAACCTGAGCTTCCTATCTCCAAAAGCTTGAGTCTACCTCTCTTTGATGTCAAAACAGCCCTTTCAACCGAAAGAAAGTTGCTTTCCCTTGTCAAAAAGGCAGGATTTCATTGTGAAGTTGATTACCAGAATCATTAACTGATTATTGAATAATTAATTATTGCTCTAGCAGATTTCAAGTTCCATTCCATAATGAACTTCAAGTTTTAAGGAAATCATGTTGGTTTTTTTTTTCCAGATCAGATTGCAACATTTTTAAATAGCAAAAATCATTAATTACAGATTTTCTAGTACAGTTTCACAGAAGATATTATACACACACACACACAAAGTTGATTTTTTTAACTTTTCAGCAATTGTCCACTCTTAGTCCTCGCTAGGCAGCAAAACACACGTGGAGCCCTGTTCTGTACAACAGTGAAGTGAGATGCCGCAGACCTTGAAAGCAGCATGGAAGGTCTGGTAAGGATTCTAAAATTCAAGCAGAGCAGGAGAACGGTACAGCCTGTGTCCCCACAGGGTGTGACAGGATTCCTTGCGTTTCCTGCTGAAAAATGCAACCTCAAAATCCTGTGATCCTTCAAGTACTAAGAAAACCTCTGCTCTGGCCTTTTAATACAGCTGACTTGACCCATCTGCTCCCTTCACCACAAAGCCTTCCCGAATCCCATCCAACTGCCCCAGCTCTGACTGGGGAGAGCGGAATCTGAGCTACACTTGGGTTAAGCTCAGAGCCAGATCCCAAAGTTCATTAGGAACCAATCTGAAATGACCAATCACAATACAGTCCCATAGATCAAAAACCTTGAGATGTAGATAAGACCTTACAGAAAAAGCACCCGGAACCCCACCTTCTCCCATGGACTGAGTCCAGGCTGCTCATCTCTGTTTGCAGTCCCAACAGCCAGAGTGCGGATACTATGTAGTCTGCTGGATAGTCAATGAACAACTTAGGAAGGGGGCTGCCTATGAACTGCATTTAAGGGTACAAATAAAACTGAATTCTTGGGGGCACCTGAGTGGCTCAGTGGATTAAGCCCCTGCCTTCGGCTCAGGTCATGATCTCAGGGTCCTGGGATGGAGCCCCACATCGGGCTCTCTGCTCAGCGGGGAGCCTGCTTCCCCCTCTCTCTCCACCTGCCTCTCTGCCTACTTGTGATCTCTCTCTCTGTCAAATAAATAAATAAAATCTTTTTAAAAAAAACTGAATTCTTATTAGAATATTTAAAGTTCCATAGACGATCTGTCCAGCAGGATCCTTTCCTTATTCAGGACATGTCTGTTTTATGACCTATGGAATTTTAGCCTATGAAGCTAGTTTGTAGCCTGTGGAGCTAGAGGCTGTTATCCAACGATACTTACTAACCCAAGACTTTTTAGTGAATTTCCCTGTAACTAATGCCCTTTGTTAGTTGTTCGCTTGCCTGGAAGACAGGATAATTTGGAGTCTCTGAAGTCTTAGAAACGGCCATTTACCAAATTCTTTCCACTTGTTTGAGCTTATTTACTGTTTAAAAAAAAAAATCTTCTAAGTGTAACCTTCCATAAACCCCACCACCGACGCTGTTCTCTAAACACCTGGCTCAGCTGTGGAAAGGAAGAGAGTGGCTTGGGGCAGGAAGACTGAACTGAGTGAGCCCCAGCCTGTTTTCATTTATGAAACCCCCTCCGCCAGTGAGCTGATGGAGAGGCAAGGCTACAGAGACTCCTCAAGGCATCAATCTGCTTGAATTAATGTGTTACTACCCAGAATCTGAATGTGGAGCTTACAAACCTGCGTTTGGGGAGAAAATGCCGTGTGTGTCTGGGTATGTGGTGTAGACTGACAGGGAAACCAAGGCAGGCATGTGGTTGACTTTACAGAGCATATCTGGGTGCCATAAATCACTGGGTTTACACATGTTTCTTGGAGTGTTTGCACAGAGGGAATGCAAGCATTATTACAAAATTAGACCCGTCTCCCCATCCGAGGTATTTTACACGTAGGTCATTGATTCAATTATACAGAAATCACTTTCATATCTCTGAGTTGTTTGACTTATCACGTTCAAAAATTACTTGACTCGCACACATCAGTGTACTCTTAAAAAGCCCAACAATTTTCTTGGCGTTAATAAATTTAAGGGTCTAATACAAAACATATATGCAAGGTTTCACAGCTTTCCTATCTACCAAGAAAAAACAAGGAAAAATAAAAAGAAATCAAAGACTATATATATTAGCAATGATACATACTTCAGAATAACTTTAGTGATAGATGTGAATATCTTTATGAAGAAAACTGCCAAACTTTATTGAAGTACATTAAAAAATTTTAACTAGATAAAGATATATGTACCACATATATCTGGATGGGAAGAACAAGTATTCTAACAAGGTCACTTGTTACCAAATCAACGTGAAGATTTGACGCATTCTAACCAAAATGCCAATTTATTTTTTGTAAATTGATGAAGTGACCTTGAAGTTCATCTGGAAGGAAAAAATAAGCAAGAATAACTAAGAACTGACAAAGAAGTTTAATAATATACACCAGTAGGAATTCACCAGTAGGAATTAAAATGTAACACGACGATGAACCTTGGAATACTGAAAAAATTAAATTAAATTTAAAAATAAATAAATAAATAAAAAGAAACAAGAAAGAAAAAAAAAGTTAACATGTCAAAAAAATAATTACGGCATTAGCACCAGAATGTAAAAATAATCAGAATTGAATACATACCTAAAACAGATACTCCTAGCTATACATGTTTTTTAAATGCAAATTTAA
>PISX010017050.1:0-44291 GCA_004024625.1 Mellivora capensis
TCTGACTGGTGTGAGGTGATATCTCATTGTGGTTTTAATTTGTATTTCCCTGATGCCGAGTGATGTGGAGCACTTTTTCATGTGTCTGTTGGCCATCTGGATGTCTTCTTTGCAGAAATGTCTGTTCATGTCCTCTGCCCATTTCTTGATTGGATTATTTGTTCTTTGGGTGTTGAGTTTGATAAGTTCTTTATAGATAGTTCCCCACATTCTTGCCGTTATTTGATATTGTCAGATTTTTTTGTTGTTCAGCAATATTAATAGGCAAGTAATGGTATTTCATTGTGGTTTTAACTTGTATTTTCCCAAGGATAAATGATATTGAGCATTTTTTCATGGGTACATTTGCCATTTGTATAATTTCTTTGGTGAAGTATCTACAGTTTGTTTTTTTATTGGGTTACTTGTTTTCTTATTAATAAGTTTTAAGATTTCTTTTTTTTTTTTTAAAGTAGCAAATGCACTTTTAATAGGTCTATGGATAAAAACTACTCAGCGCAGTCAGGAACCCAGGGCAGCCCCTACTTCTGTTGGAGCTATGCCCTGCACGGTCTTTGGGTCTGAGGTTAACAGGCTGTTTGCATTATTTCATGTGATCCACAGTATTAGAAAAACAAGGCATTAGATCAATTTTGATGAAATGCACTGCTGGCAGCCAAATCTGGTCCATTATATTCCGTTTTTTTCTTTAGTTCTTCTACTTTGTTGACGTAAGTTTTCATGGCGTCTTCCTTGGAAGTCCCTTTCAGCTGATTCCAGGCATCCCACTTGGCTTTGCCTTTGAGATCCAACAGCCCAGGCCGTTCTGTGTTTACATCACCCACAGTTACTTGTTTGTAGTGGCCATAGATGAACAGCATCTCATCATCTGCTGGCTTGGTCTTCAGGTGCTTAACGTCCTCCGCAGCTTTGTCAAACTCAGCCTGAGACATGCTGGCGGCATTTCGAGAAAACCAGCGAGCCCGCGGAGGCGGCCAAGAGCAGGAAACAGTAGTCTTAAGATTTCTTTATATATGATGGATATGAGTCCCTTATCAAATAACTGTTTTACAAATATTTTCTCCCAGTTTGTGGCTTTTCTCATTTTCTGAGCATTTTGAAGAGAAAATTTTCATTTTAATGAAGTCCTGTTTATCCATTTATTTCTTTTATAGATCATGCTTTGCCTAACTCAAGTTTACAAAGATATTTTCTTTTATGCATTTTTCCTAAAATTTTATGGTTTTAGGTTTTACATTTAGATCTGTGATCCACTTTGAGTTATTTTTTGTATATGGTACCAGGTTTGGTTTGAGATCTATTTTTTTGCATATGGATTCTGAGTGTTCCAGTGCCACTGAAAAAGACTTACTGAAAAAGGCTAACCTTCCTTTATTGATTTGCCCTTGCACCTTTGTGCTAGATGTTTTGAGTAAATAGGTTTGGAAATCACTTAAATAATTTCCAAAGAAATTAAATAGGTTTTATAATCACAGGGCTGCTTTTGTGTTTGGGGAGTTATCATTACTGAACCTGCTAGTTTTAAAAATTTGGAATGTTAATCATACAGTTGTAAAATTCACAGGTCAGTACATTCTTTGGTACAATACTGTAATCACTTGGTAAATAATAAACACTTTAGGATATGATTGAAGGTTGGAATATTTCAAGAGTTTCTAGAATATTTCAAGAGTTTCTAGAAGGTCCCTTGTCTCAAGCTATGTCTGCTACAAACCAGCATTAAGGATAATTTAACTGATCCATTCTTTCTATTTTAATTCTTTTGAGTCTGTTCCAAATCAGTTATTATTCACCTTACTGAGTGGTACCTACTCTGTTTACAAGCAGAGCACTTTCATCTTTCATAAACTTACATTTATGGTAATTAATAGACTGACAATATGGTTTATCTGGATATTGCCATTTGCACTTTTCTCAGAAGTCTTTAAAGAATTATGAAAGAGTTCTTACTGTTAACGAGTGAGGGAAGAAAATAATGGGTTTTTTCCTCTGTTAACACAGGAGTGTTAGATTCCTATAGTCTCAGGCTACACTTCATTATCACAATCTAAAGGAGATTGGCTCTTTGTGCACTTCTCTTGGTTGTGAAGGTTAGCAACAGTAATAATAGCCAATGTCTTTTGCCTTTTAACCCTAAAAATTTCATCTGAAAATTTCTGCAGCCATTAGTTCCTTCTATTGTGTGCAGCTCCGGTGGGTTCTGCTACCGCAAAGACTTCCTCTGGCCTCGGTGGTTTGTTTGTTTTTTTTAAGATTTTATTTATTTATTTGACAGAGAGATCACAAGTAGGCAAAGCGAGAGGGGGAAGCATATTCTCGGTCAAGCAGAGAGCCCAATGCTGGGATTCAATCCCAGGACCCTGAGATCGTGACCTGAGTAGAAGGAAGAGGTTTAACGCACTGAGCCACCCATGTGCCCTGGCCTCAGTGGTTCTAAAAGACTCCTGAGTTAGCCTTTCCACTTTCCCTCAGTTCAAATATGAAGGTTATCAATTTGGAATTTGTTGATGTTCACATATGTGGCATTTTGCCTTTCAAAGGGAACTTTAAGGGTCACCTAAGTTCTAATGATTTGAAAGCTGACTGAAGCTTTGTTTTGTTTTTTCTTAGGTTTGGTGTGGTGGACTTTCTTTGAATACTGGGATGCAGGTTCCAAGTGCTGTGAGAACACTTCAGAAAAGTGAAAATGGAATGACTGGTTCAGCTAGCAGTCTAAACAATGTTACTCAGTAATGCTTACTCAGAATATGTTTACCCCCCTTCCGATTGGGTGGCCTTTTCTGTGCACTGTTGCTAATCACAGAAATTTATGAGTGGTGGAAATCAGGTTTGCTACGCTCTGCTTTAAGGCCTGGAATGTGTTACCATTAAGCATCTAATGCAAAGTACTCACAGGAGTCTACTGTGCAGTATCTTCAAGCAAGCAGACACCAAGCAAGAAACTGATGCTTTGAAGAGTAAATGGGAAGAAAGGCAGTGTTTAAATAATTATATAGAAACTAATTTTTGTGTTTCTTGGATTACTTTGGCTCTTCTAATATGTTTAGTTACATATGGTAGCCCTGGGACCTGAGAGGAAAGCATTTAAAGCTTGTCCTCTTTTCTCTCCACTTTTTCTTTATCTCATCACTACCCATTACTACGTTCTTACACCGAAGCTTTAACAAAAATACAGTCTTATAAGGTTTTCTAAAAATTGAAATAATTGGTTGGGGATACTAGAAACGTTTTCTTACAATGGTTTATTTTTCTCCTTTTGTAAGTAAGTTGAGTTTTGCTAAATTATCTTCTTTTGTTTACTGACTAGATTGTATATCATTTTCTCTTTTCCAAATACCGTGATATTTCTCTTATGGTTAAAACTCAAAATAGAGTGGATAGGAAGAATTTCTAGACCTAGTAGCTTAAAATCACTGATACTTTAGTTTTTTACCTGCTGCACTAACAGTGGTAAAGGGGGATATGCTTTTTGTGTTGCCTTGTTTCATTAGACTTCTTTTCATTCCATCAGTTTGGATGATGGATAAGATTCTTAAAAGCTTTCTATTTTCTGATTTTGTTGTCTAGTTTAATACTACCTTTAATAGTTATCTTGGTAAAATTCCCACTTGAATTTGGTAATAATTGATAATTATACTGATTTTTAATATTTCAAGTAGGAATGAAATTTTGTTAAAGTTACATATGAGGTCGTAAAACCTACACCATTTAAGTTTTATCTCAACAGGATAGGTTATAAAGGGAGGTGCCTGAAACTATACCGAAGTCATTTATGTCTCCTTTTTAATAAGATTTGGAATGGTTTAAGCAAGTGTTTTGAAAAATTCCTATGTATCTCTGACTTATTTGCCACATAAATTTTTCAAACGTAACTATTCAGAGGTTATTTTTCTTTTAATCCTTTTGCAGCATTCATTTATTTTCTAAAGGGGTATAATTCTTCCAAAAATCATCATAGAAGAATCTTTCCCAAACTTAGGGAAAGTGTCTTAAACAATGAGTAAAACCCATGCATGGTTATTGGGCAGAACATACCTATTTTTTTAAAAATTGGTTAAAATTTGTAATACAAGTTCTTTGAGCCAAACTGAAAGTTGTGATTACAGTATTTAAGGATCCCTTGAGCGTTCTCATGTTGACTTTCTTTCATTCTCATTTTAAGTGTATTGTGTTAAGACAACCTTCTCCCAAAAAGGGACTGTTGCTGCTTATAGCTGAGTTACCTTTTATAGAAAAGCCTGTGGAAAAGGGATAGCTCATTCTCTCTTAAAGTTTACTGCTTACTGATAGGATGTTTTGTTCATTGGTAAAACAAACCTAAACGAGAAATTTTATTTGAACTTGATATTCTTTTTTCAGAAGACATTTATATCTGTCCACCATTGTCTCATGATATGTTGGTAGTTTTAAAGAGAGTTTTAAAGGTAGTTTTATAAGGCAGTTGAGAGAATGAAATATGTCAGTAGATGCCCTTTTGATTCTCCAAACAAGTAGAATTTTAGTTTTTGTTCTTCCTAGAGATTTTGAAAAAACAGGTGTTCTGTTGCCTACAGTGGGATTATTAAAGGACTTAAGGAAACAGGAAGTTAAAATTCTCTTTCATAGAGTCAAATCTGAAAGCAGTAATTTAGTGGTGGAGCTGCTTTAATGTGAACAGTGTTACACATGTATATTTTAGCAAAAATAACACAGAAGAAGCCAGAAGTTCTTGTATAAAATTTTTTACTGTTACGTCTTATGTAATTGTCTTCTCTTTAATTCAGTGCCTTCTTCTTCTAAGTGTGCTCTTGTTCCATGCCCCGTGCAGCGTCAACTGATGTTTGAGCCAGAGACCATTATGTTATTATACTGGTGAGGGCCTTCTATTGCAGGGATGTGGAGAAGAGGAGATAATAATCAGGGGCTGGAGGAGTGCATATGAGTCTTTAATGTGCTCATGCCATCATTTGAAACCCTTCAGATAAACTTTTCTAATACTCATTTGGAAAATTCATTTGAAGTAGTAACAATTATTACTCCAAAATAAGAATCTGAGGTATTCCTCTTATTGTGCTTCTTAAAGGTCTTTAGATATAAAGAACAAAACGTGGAGGGTTTTAAGTTTGTATGTGTTAAGTTAAACTGGAAGAGTTTGCCACCCTCATTTTCAAACTAGAAAATAATCAACAATAGTGCCTATTTAAATAGTCTCACATTAAGATAACTATTAACTTTAGGATAATATATAATATTCTCATTGTTATTTGAATTAAAAAATATTGAGCCTTTTTTCTCAATTTAATGCATTAATGGGAAGAGAGTATACCCTTTCAGACATTCTTTGTTAGTTTACTTATTATTATTTGTTTTGGCCGGTCAAACATGATTGCTTTCTGTAAAAGGAATGCATGAGAGGTTGACAGTAATGGATGTATCACAGGTGTAAAAAAATTGTCATATAAAAACATGCGTTTAGTATTGCATATCTCTTTTAGCAGTTGAATCTCAAATCAGTCTTAGTAAACTGAATAAAGAAATGAAGGAATTGCCTTAAGCACTTTAGAAATGATTTTTTTTAGAATTCATTTTGACTATTCGGGCTTACCATGTCACATATGTCTTTAACTTTTGGTAAATATGTATTTATCAAACATTTGATAACTGAGAGCACATAGAAATTTAATATGCAGTGATTCTTGAAGGTTTCGGGTGTAGATAAACAAAATGAAGGTATTAGAGGTGTGCCTGTTTGTACATGGGTTTTATTGATGGCATCTGGTAATGTCGACAAACCGTTAACTGCCACTATACAGCTAGACTTGGCCTACTTTGTTCTGCAAACAGTAATTTTTTCCCTGTATTATCTTTTAAAGAAACATATGGCTTGGTTTTATTTGCTCATTTATTAAAGTATGAACAGTATCATGTATAATTGGAATTTTTTGTGACTGATCCTTGGTGGTACAAATAAAATAAATAATTTGTAATGAAAGAGTTTAATAAGGCTAACATACTCCATTTCATGACTACCTATACTTATAAAATTAGAGTTATTTATTTTTGTTTCTTTTGAAAACATGGAAGAAAATTGGAAAAGGATATACACGGAAAATGATTATTTCAAAGAGTATTCTGGAAGAGGACACTGTAGACTTCTTACTATAAAATATTGTGGTTCCAAGCTAAAAATACTAAAGACCATATTTTCAAGTCACCATAATTCTTTTTATTTTAAAAATCTTTTATCATAATTCTTTTTTTAAAACCCGTGTTTATTAGATCAGTGTTCATTCATCAGCTAATTCATACAACAGATATGTAAGTGTCTGATAGGGCATCGATGCTTTGTATTTAGATTTCCATAATTAATGAAGTTTGATTTACTGTGCATATAGTTTTGCTACTTTTGAGGAATGTGACAAAGTTTGTATCTTAAAAACAGTGTTTTGTTAAGTCAGAAATTCTAAAAAGTAAATTTGTTACAGTTTATAAAAAATTCAAATTAACTGCTTATAATATGGTTCACTTTATATAGTCACAAAAAATGGGTCTAGAGAATTTTCTTCCTTGATTTTATTTTAAACTGGGTATATTCTTTTACAGAAATGTGTCGTCAGCATAAATTTACTCAACACCTGAGTAACCATAAAGTTATTTGCTATTTTTAACCAAAATGTACATTTCATAATGCTGGTACTGGAACGTTATAATAAGATCATGAATGTTTCCTTTATCATTACAGAATGATCACCATGTTCAGTAGAGTTTTAGTTTTGTGTGTATCTTACAGTATTCATATTATACAAATATTTGTGACCTGATATACTTTGTTACCTGGAATATTTGATTAATGTAAATACATAAGGCTTTTTGAGTAATTTGGAGTTTAAATGGATTACATTTGGTATATGTTGTTTTTACTGAAAAGACATTGTTGGACTTGCCATATAAAAGTTAGTATTGGCTTAGAAATAAATAATTGAGATTTCCAGGGTACTTTTCTCCTCAGACTACCCAATTATTAAGGTAAAACAGTATTTGTTATTTCTACGTCAATATAAGGTACTGACTTTTGATTCATAATCATTTGAGCTATGTTAGTTTAACCTGGTATATTTTCTTAATGATACCCATTCACTGTAAGTTGGTCCTTGGGAATGGGCCTGTGGAGGATTTCACAGTAAGTAGGACAGAATGTGGGTGAATGTGTTTGCATTGACTTGGAGCTTCATAAGTTTGGACCAGTTTTAAAATAAGTCAAATTGTGAGTGGCTAAAAGATCTTTTTATTAGTATTGGAAATTTTTTCGAGAGCCTAAGGGCTGTAAGAAGGCATATATATATATATATTTTAACATTTTCAGTATCTCCTAAGGTACCACAGCATGGAGTCTTAATTTGCCATTTAAGGGAGACTCTTTAAATCAAATTTATAACTCATTCATGCCTTTTTTTTTTTTTAAGATAAAAAGTTTTGGAGCAATTTACATTAAAAACCACTAGTCTTTTAAAATTCTGGATATAATTTAAAAAGTATTTTGGTTTCATTTCTTTTGAAGTAATTAATTAAAATGAATACCTTAGCTCTACCGTATACTAACTGGATAGATCTGTGATGTCTGCATAAATCGTTTCTCATCTTTGGGCCTCCACTGCCTTAAATAAAATAATTGTAACTTGTTAGCTTATCTCACATTTATGAGGATTTGTGAGAAATAAAATGAAATGGAGTATGTGAAATTGCTTCAACACAGTAATATGCTATGTAAATGTAAGGTATTATTTTCAGTTAATAATGGATTTAAGTGTTGGGATACTTCCAGATGCTCTTTGTTTTCGTAAAGCATGTGCTTGAAGTGGTATCACCAGGACCTCAAAAAACAAAAACAAAAACCTACCTGAACAAAATGCCCTTTAACAGTCTTTAGTTTGTGCATGACCTGTGGCCTTTTTGTATTTTCTCATCAAGTTTATTACCCTGTATCAAGACTTTGTACAGTTGTAAATGTCTCTCACAAGATTAGGGTTTCAGTGTAGAATGGTAGCATATATAAATGATTTAAGCTATGTTTTAATTCAGGGATTTGCACTTTCCGTTTATGACTGCTCGGTGCCACATGCAGAGTAAATTTAGCCCAAATAATTATTTCCAAACAACCAAATATTCAGCAGTTTGGTGTCATGAGATAAATGATATTAGGTATATGTGCCCATTTAACATTTTACAACTTTGGTCGCGTTTAAAAATATGATGAAGCATTTCAAAACTTTGCTAATGTGGATATCACTTAGTATCTCTTCTAACATTTGTTTGCTTTAAATTGGATTTATTAAATGGTCTACAGGTTATCTTGATCTATAGATTATTTGGTATGTCTATTATCTGGACATGGTTTTGCTATGCAGTTCTGATAATAATTCTAATTCCTCAGGATTAACCTATAAGTTACAGATGAACAACATTAATGAACTAATTAAAAAGTACTCAGTTCTGCAAAGTAGTGTTTTACTAAGCATATTGCCTCATTATCCTTGGAAACAAGGCAAAGCCTTTTAAACTTTAAACTAGAAACTTTTAAACTTTTAAAATAGAGTATTCAAAGTGGAATAATTTGTATGTTGAAATGATTGTATGTCCTGTATAGAATTCCAAGTTAAGTTCTTACAAAAGCACCTGGAATATCTTATCTAAAAATTAAACTTTTTGCTGCTTTCTTTTGCTTCAGTGCTTGCATTTTTATCAATTTTCATTAAATATATACAACGTGCTGTTGGGGATGAGATAAAAAGCCCGCAAAGCTTATATTTTTAGAGCAGTGCTGTCCAACAGAATTTTATGCAGTGATGGGAAGTTCCATATTCATGCTGTCCAACACGGTAGCCACTAGGCCCAGGTAGCTCTTGTGCACTGTAAATATAACTAGTTCAACTAAGAAACTAATTTTTTAAAAAGATTTATTTATTTGACAGAGATCACAAGTAGGCAGAGAGGCAGGCAGAGAGAGAGAGGAAGGGAGGCAGGCTCCCTGTTGAGCCGAGAGCCCGATGCGGGGCTTGATTCCAGGACACTGGGATCATGACCTGAGCTGAAGGCAGAGGCTTTAACCGACTGAGCCACCCAGGCACCCCAAGAAACTAATTTTTTTATTGTAATTAATTTTAATATAAAAAGCCATCTTACTAATAACTACTTCTTTATACAGTGCAGCTACAAATGGAAGATGAAACATGCTATAACTATAATATAAATTAAGAACTTAGTTTTGTCTTTGGAGCTTGTTCCATCTAGGGGTTACATTTTGGCAGATTGTAGCTAAAAAAGAGTTAGAACAAGAACCTAAGTCTTTTTTTTTTCTTAAAGATTTTACTTATTTTATTTATTTATTTGACACAGAGAGATCACAAGTAGGCAGAAAGAGGAGGGGAAGCAGGCTCCCTGCCAAGCGGAGAGCCCGACGTGGGGCTCGATCCCAGAACCCTGAGATCATGATCTGAGCCAAAAGCAGAGGCCCAAGCCACTGAGCCACCCAGGTGCCCCGAACCTAACTTGAAATCTGTTTAGGAAAGAAAACCAGTCAATGACTATATGAGACTGGAACTCCTATAACTAAGACCATTTTCACCAAAGGAAGAATGAAGGGAAGAGACTGGATAGCGTTGAGTTATAGGGAGGAGAGCATAACAAAGATACTGAGAAACAAGTACCCTTGTATAGAAGATGGAGCGGAGAACAGTTTAGCAATATTAAATACACATACCTTTGAAAAGTTAATTCTATTTCTAGATATTTCTCTTATATACTCACAAATAAGTCAGTACTCATTGCAGCATTGCAAGAGCAATATACAAGCAACCTAATTGTTAATTTAAGAAAAGAATGGGCTACCAGAATTCCAAACGCTCCCCTTTTGTAAATTGCTGCATTAACAAGCTACCATTGTTACATACTTGTCTAGATACTTTCTGCATGCCTCTTCCCCAATAAATGTTATGAATATGTAGACTATTATGGGAGTTGGTTTCCTCAATTAGAGTCCTTTCCATGAATACCAGTCCTGTCTGGGCATCTAGGTGGCTCAATCAGTTAAGCATCTGCCTTTGGCTCAGGTCATGATCCAGGGGCCCTGGGATAGAGCTCCATGTCGGGTTCCTTGCCCTATGGGAGCCTACTTCTCCCTCTCCCTCTACCTGCTTGCTGCTCCCCCTGCTTGTGCTCTGTCAAATAAATGCAAATCTTTTAAAAAAAAAAAAAGTGTGCCTGTTTGAATCTCTGTGGGATGAAGGCTCAGGAATTTGAACACTGCTTAGTCTCAAGTATTTCCTTACTAAACCCTATTTTACATTTATACTGATGGTACTAGTAGTAGTATGTTTCTGCCTCTTTTGCACAAGGTCACCAGAATGATTAGAATGTGATGCTTCCAGGAAACGCTACACACCTCTTACAGAATATGCTGCTAATGGAAAGGTATTCATGATAGGAAATGGAAAAGGCAAGTCTAAAGTATATATAGTATGACACCATGGGGGGGGGTATGTGTGTGTACTTAGACTTGGGCAAGTGGGGTCCCTGCCCCGATCCTCACACTGGCTGTGCTTCTCTTCATTGAATGAAAAATTGAAGGGACCAAGGAATTGGAAACTCCCCTGGAAGTTTGTATTCCTCTACCCACTATGCACCAGATAGCCAGAGCCCCAGAATTCCCTGCCTGACCAAAGCTTGATCCCAGAACAGATGCAGGCCTCTCTCAAATCCTGAGAACAGACTGTGCTACAGGTGTACATACCCTTACACTTGAGGAGTGGCAGTTCATGAATACTCTGGATGGAACTTGGATGTGCAGACGGGTGTCCACATGTATGCATACCAGGACTCTTGTGGTAAGCTGAAACTAATAAAAGCAGGCAGACTCAACAGCCTTGTGGGAAGAACAAGCAGACCTAGCTCTCGTGCTGTGCTTTATGTAGTATATAGGAATTCCAAATTTTATCCTAGATTTCTGTTCCTTGGGAAGGAATATTTGCCAAGGTAGAAAGATATATAATATTTGATAGTTCTTTACCTGGACACTTAAAAGATGTTGGAATTAGATTCCATTTGTACTCTTGCCTCAGGACCCAGAATATTTGAGTGGGCCAGGATGTGTTTGTAATCCCACATCTGAGTAATTTTTAGAAGATGGATCTTTGGGGTGCCTGGGAGACTCCGTCAGTTGTATCCAACTCTTGATTTTGGCTCCAGGCTTGATCTCAGGCTCAATGGGGAGTCTGAGATTCTCTCCCTCTTCCTCCACCCATCCCTTTGCTCACACGCTCGCTCTCTCTGAAATAATTTTTTAAAAGACGTTTCTTTGCCTATAATAGAGGCTGTTTTTACCCATTCTTGTCCCCTTGTCCACTTGGATTGGCCGACCAAGTTAAAGCATACTGACAGCTGGAGGCTTACAGCTCAGCTCCCTTCTGGTATGCTGGAGAAGTACTGCTTCTCAACACCAGTTGAGTTACACGTTTACCTCCCATTAGCTGTTTGTTCCCAAATATGTTTATGCTAGTGGCAGTCATTGTAATGATAAAATTTATTACATAAACTAATGAAATATGAGTATGAAAAATTATGAGAGTTGAGGGAAACGTTAAGGAGCAAAAAAAAAAAAGTCGCTGATAAGATAGTTGTGTCCAAGATAATTCTAACTGATAGGGGAGGATTGCAAAAACAAAACAAAACTAGGACTCTCTGAGTTGATTCCTTCATTTGTTTCTGTAAGGTCTTGGACCACTTTAAAAAGATAGAAATAATAGGTGATGCACTATGTCTGTGATTTATATAGGAGAAACAGATGCTCGAATCAGTTGGTTTGTATTTCAAAAGATCTTGACTCAAATCAAAAGATATCCAGTGTATGGGATGCCTGGGTGGCTCAGTTGGTTGGGTGACTGCCTTCAGCTCAGGTCGTGATCCCAGCGTCCTGGGATCGAGTCCCACATCGGGCTCCTTGCTCAGCGGGAGCAGAGGCTTCTCCCTCTGCCTCTGCCTGTGCTCGCTCTCTTGCTCTCTGACAAATAAATAAATAAAAATAAAAATAAATATTTAAAAAAAAAGATATCCAGTGTAGTCTTCTGCTTTAATTGCCTTTTTTTTTTTTTAGGTTTACATGGGACAAGATTTGTTATGCATTTGAAAACTTTTCTATGAACCTCATAATTTTTCCTTTTCCTTAATTTTTACTATGACAATTTTCAAATATACAGAGTAGTAGATAGAGGCTATTGTTGGTAACACCTCTATGCTTATCACAGATATATGTTATTAATATTTTATTAATATCTTAGCATGTTTGTGTCTTTTTAAAAAGTTTTTTTAAAATTTCACCTATAAGCGTTGCAATATGCATCAATGATGATTTATTCTTTTGTTCTTTTAAACACAGCCACATTCTGCTAACATTCTGAACAAAATTACAGCACTTCCTTAATATCATCTAATGACTCAGTCCATATTAAAATTTTGTCTCAAAATTTCTTTTTTTTTTTTTTTTTAGAGAGAGCAAGCATGAGCTTGAACTTGTGAGGGAGGGACAGAGGGACAGGGCAAATCTCAAGCACACTCCACACTGAGCATTGAGACAGATGAGGGGCTCAGTCTCACCATCCTGAGATCATGACTTGAGTCTAAATCAGATACTCAAGCAATTGAGCCACCCAGGAACCCCTCAAAATGTCTCTCTTAAGGTTGCTTTCTTCAAATCAGGATCCAGACAAGGTCTATACACTGCCTTTGGTTATAGGCCTCTTTAAGTTTCTGATTTTGTAGTATTTTCCTCCCTCCCTCCCTCTTTAAATTCCATTGATCATTTATCTTGTAGAATATTGCACATTCTGGGGCATTTATCTTGTAGAATATTGCACATTCTGAATTTAACTGATTGCTTCTCTATACCTGGGTTCAATTTTTAAGCAAGAATCCTTCACAGGTCAGGTGGTGTGTGATTTCTGTTGCATCACATCATGAAATTCACGCCTGGTTGTCCCAGACTCAATCATAAGATTAATCAGTGTAGTGGGTTTGGGTGGTGCTAGACTAATCCACCTACAATAAGTTCCCTATGAAGAAGATTACAAAAATGTTTTTAAGTTTGCCACCAACATTTTAGCTTAATTTTAACATCTATTGATGAATGTTTTATCTTGGCGTTATTTCACCAGGAGTAGCAACATGGCGATTGTTCTATCACTCATTTGATAGCTAGAATTCTCATCAGCATGTTGGCTACACTGAAATGCAGTTCATGCAAGAAAGGATAAATGCTTGATGTTTTTCTCTTCATCAAGTTTTAGAATAGCGATTTGATGCCCTGGCAACCTTCAGTCATGACTAGTGTGTTTCATTTTTTAAAAGATTTTATTTATTTATTTGACAGACAGATTACAAGTAGGCAAGAGAGGCAGGCTCCCCGCGGAGCAGAGAGCCTGATGTGGGGCTCGATCCCAGGACCCTGGGATCATGGCTTGAGCGGAAAGCAGAGGCTTTAACCCACTGAGCCACCCAGGCGCCCCGTGTGTTTCTTTCTTTCTTTCTTTTTTTTTTTTTTTAAGATTTTATTTATTTATTTGACAGACAGAGATTACAAGTAGGCAGAGAGGCAGGCAGAGAGAGAGGAGGAAGCAGGCTCCCCGCGGAGCAGAGAGCCCAATGTGGGGCTCAATCCCAGGACCCTGGGATCATGACCTGAGCTGAAAGCAGAGGCTTTAACCCACTGAGCCACCCAGGCGCCCCTCATTTTTAATGAATTATTATGAAGTCAAGAATTTTTATGTATCTAGTGTTTCAATCAGTAAGTTATTCATTTTGGTGCTCAAATTTTCTCATCTTAGGTGTTTCAAGTTAGCACTTGTGTCCCAGTGATTCCTTTAATCCTTGATAACTTCCTTCCTTTGGGTGTTACGTTTTTTGATTAATCTACTAAGTACTACTTCTAAGTCTATAGAACTAGTTCTAAGTCGTAAGAGGACTTCTACAAAATAAGCTTGTATGTACACAGAAAATTCCTAGAAGGAAAAACATAACGAAATGTTTCATTATATACTGTTCCAAAAAAGTTTAGAAAAACTCAAATATACAAAAGGAGTATTTTTAGTCTTTACTATGGACTAATAGTAATTTTTGTAGAAACAACTTAAAATTACAGTATTTAGTGCTTTATAGTTTTCAATATTCACGTCAAAATGGATACATATCTGATGCTTAACAATCCTTTGGATTACACCGTGGATCAAAAAAGCCAGGGCCGGAACTGTATGCGTGTATACTTCCAGACGTAAATCGGAGTGTAATGGTCCTCTGGAGCTTGGATGTCATGCCCCTCAACCTCATGAGCAATATTAAACGCAGCTGCTATTTCCCTCTACATCATCCGTCCTCCTCCCACCCCCATCTGATGGTACCCTAAACAGAATTCAGGGAGTTATTCTGAATCTCTCTGCGTAGCACACGCACTTTTAACTATTCGTTGTTTATCTGACATTCACATTTTTCACTGGCATCCCATATTTTATCTGGCAAATTCACACTCTTTAAGAAACGCAGTTCAGGTAGTGCCTCTCCAATTCTTGCTCCCCTTCCTAAAATCTCATGTCGCCTCAGTGAGCTACTACAGTTGTTACGTCGGCAAGCGATGAAAGGACTTTGGAAAGCTAGGAAATCCTCAGGGATCCGTAATCTTTGGACGGTGAAGAAGCGGCAGGAAGCCCGGCCACGTAGGGGTCCCAGTCAGTTAAACGTGAGCGTCTCCGACAGCAACCAGAATAACCACGGCTCAGCACTTGACGGCACCTTTTGCAGCAGTTGCTGTAAATGCCGTAAAGCGGAGTTGTCGCCTCTCTTGGGTGAGGTAAGGTGTAGAAGGTTCCTTTTGGTTGCGGGGGATGAGAGGGTACCTTCAGACAGGTATCTCCGGTGGCTCGGGTCCCCTCACCGGGCACCCCCCAGCATTCTGGGCACCTACTTCCCCCGCCCCCCAGGACCGAGGCGGGCCACAGGCTGAGCTTGCTCCGGGCGGCGCAGCGGGGGCCACTCAGTGAGTCAGTTCACCACTGGGGCGGTCCTTCCCACGCTCCTGGTTGTGTCAGCAAGTAAAATCCGCATCCTGGGACAAGTTTAGTTTTGGAGGGCGATCGAGACCCTCATAGGACTTTGCTTGGGGTAGTGATGTTTGAGCAGGGTCGTGAGAGCCATCTCAGGATTTTCGAGAGGACAGGCACTGGGGTGGGGGGTGGGGGTGGAGGGCGCTGCATGTTGTAGGACCAGCGTGTGCAAGGGTGCAGAAGCATGAAAGGAACGACGGGGTTTGGGCAGCACCGCGTGCAGATTAGGATAATGGCTGGAGGAGTGGGTGTAGAGAAGTGAGGGTAAATGTGATCAGATGTAATTAGCATTTAAATAGCCATAATTTATTACCTTGTCATTTTAAGTTCAATGTCTTAACATACATTTTTTTGCCATAACTGTCCATCATCATATTAACTCCTTTCATATGTATATACCCACATGCCTTTATTCAGCCCGAAGGCTTTGATTTATTGTGTTTCTTTTGCCTTGAGAGCTCTTAACCAAACTTGTTTTGATGCTTATTCTAAAGAAATCAGCTTTAGTTAACTACCTCCTAGCTTTATCCTTTCTGCCACACAGCTACCATTCATATATGTACTTATTATTGTCAGATCATCTGTGTGTCTTTCTCATTGCACTTGCCTTTGTACATAAAATGCCTAGTATAATATTGAACAGTACATGATCATTACAGATCTGTCAGTGCACGAATAATTTACTGAATAACATTTTTAAAAACAAGTATTTAAAACTATCCATAGGAGATATTCGTGGAAAGTAAAAAAGGCTATATAATATGAATGAATTATATGTTTGCAACTGGAAATGTTTATAACTAGAAAGGCAATTGTAGGTAAGAGAGCACTGGTTCTTTTCTTTGAAGATCTAAGGTTGACTTACAGGGAAAGAAAACACCAGCCAAACAATTCAGTGATGTTTAGTACATTCACAATGTTGTACAATCACCATTTCTGTTTCTAAAACATTTTCATTACGCAGCCATCAGAAAGGATGAATCCCCAACTTTTGCATCAACATGGATGGGACTGGGGGAGATTATGCTGAGTGAAATAAATCAAACAGAAAGTCAGTTATCATTTGGTTTCATTTATTTGTGGAGCATAAGGAATAGCACGGAGGACATTAGAAAAATGTATGTTGAGATATTGAACTTAAAATGACAAGGTAATAAATTATGGAATATTTATTTATTTATTTTAATCTTTTTTTTTAAGATTTTATTCATTTATTTGACAGAGATCACAAGTACGCAGAGAAGCAGGCAGAGAGAGCGGAAGGGAAGCAGACTCCCTGCTGAGCAGAGAGCCCGATGTGGGGCTCGATCCCAGGACCCTGGGATCATGACCTGAGCTGAAGGCAGAGGCTTTAACCCACTGAGCCACCCAGGCACCCCAATTATGGAATATTTAAATGCTAATGACATCTGATCACATTTACCTTCTGAAAAAATTTAATTTTTTAAAAAGATTTTATTTATTTGTCAGAGAGAGAGAGAGAGTGCACATGGGAAAAGGATATGCACAGCAGGTCATGGACCCCAATGTCCTGGGACAGGACACCCAACCCAAAGACAACCACTGTTGTTACTCTGGAGCGTATGCTAACTAAAGTAGCTCTAAATGATACCAAGGAATAGCCTATATAAATAATGGTTGGGTCAAAAAAAAAAAAATCCGTGCCCTCCTTAATACCCATCACCAGGCTGACCCATCCTCCACCCCCCTCCCTTCTAAAACCCACAGTTTGTTTCCTGGAGTCTGTAGTCTCTCATGGTTCATCTCCCACTTCGATTTCTCCTCCTTCATTTTTCCCTTCTTCTAATGCCCCAGGACATTGGGGTCCATGACCTGAGCTGAAGGCAGATGGTTAACCAACTGAGCCACCCAAGCATCCCTGAAAAGATTTAATTTGAGGCTTAAAGAGACTCATCAATAATGATCCACATCTGAAGAGTATTTCAGTAACCTAAGTAAGAAATGATGAAGACACCAACTAGGTATGAACGTAGATATGGATAGATTCAGGATAGAATTCTAACAATGCCCAGCACAGAGCCTGATACGGGGGCTCAATCTCACAGCCCTAACATCAGACCACCATGGGATAAAAAAACATGAATGATAGCCTCCTGTCTCAAGGGACTGTAATTTAAGACTAAATCTGTACTAAAAATAGGACAGATATACAGTGGTGTGGAATATTAGAGAGGTGGACTTTAATTGTCTGAGAGCAAAGGAAATTATTAGTAGACCTTTAAGATGGCTATTATTAATTATTGCTGGCATTACTGTATACGCTGATGTTCTAGGTGCTATTCAGTGCTTTATAGAAATTAATGTGTTCAATCCTCAGAAGAGCCTTTTGCGTCAAGTACAATTTATAGATGCACTCTGAAGATAGGGGCACAAAGACATTAAGTAACCTTCCTAAAGTCCTATGGGTTGCGTGTCAGAGCAGGATTTGAAGAGAGCAGTCTGTGTTTGAGCCTGTACTCTTAACTACTCAGTAGACAGTGAGAGGGGCAGGGAGGTGTGGGGGAGAAAGCATTGTAGATAGAAGGAATAGCATAGGTGAAGGCACCCAGGTGAGATGGCACTGTATCAGCGGATTCGTATAACAGAATAGGACAAAATAAGCCATAGAAGGTCTTAAGGCAGTGGAAGTGACACAAAGAGGTATGCTAGAAATAATTTGACTTTGATCCCTAAGATGGGTATTTTGAGGAAGGTCTAAGAGTAGGATATTCATGTAGGAGGCTTTCTATCTAGACAGGTAATAAGGCCTTTAAACGAGGCTAACTATATGTAAATGAAAAAGAAATGATAGCTTTTAGAGGCACTGAGAAGGATACACAGTTTGTTGACTCATTAGATGCAGAGTTAGAACTGCAAAAACTATTTTGTTTTGAACATAAGTAATTGAGAATATAGGGATACTGTTAACAAAAGAGATGGTCAAGTCGTGTAGGAAATCTAGTGTGAAGGTGGACAGTGATTAGTTTTAGGTGGTAGTGGTATGTTCAAGAAGACATATCCAGCAGTCAGCTAGAATATTTAGAAGTGTAATTAGCCAGTAGATTAGGGAAGTATCCCTAATAAAATGATTAAGAGCAAGAGAATGTAAAGAGAACTTCCATCTGGATTTTATATCCAGCAGAGAATCGTAGGCATATTAAACAACACCACTTCCTTCACCTTTTTACTTTGCCCTTGTAATATCCCCTCCTATCTTCACTTCCTTTCTCAGCTAGACTTTTTTTTTTTTTTAAAGATTTTATTTATTTATTTGACAGAGATCACAAGCAGGCAGAGAGGCAGGCAGAGAGGGGGGGCGGTGGAGCAGGCTCCCTGCTGAGCAGAGAGCCCTATGCGGGGCTCGATCCCAGGATCCTGGGATCATGACCTGAGCTGAAGGCAGAGGCTTTAACCCACTAAGCCACCCAGGCACCCCTCAGCTAGACTTTTTTATCTAGGTTTTTCAATTCAGACACTCTTTGCAGAACCTTATCATTCCCTAGTCATTTAGAAAGGAGTCACTATATACTTGCAATTTTTCTGGGGTATCAAATAGACTATTTTTTTTTAAATCCCACATGTCAGCTTGTTGAAATAGAGTTTATATTGCAAAAGGTTAAGAAGTAAATGAGTGGTAAGCAGATAAAGAGAATTCTTAACTCTGCAGTCTAACCTTAACTCCCAGGCTACTGATAACTATTAAGAAGTTAGCTGTGAGGGGCGCCTGGGTGGCTCAGTGGGTTAAGCCTCTGCCTTCGGCTCAGGTCGTGATCTCAAGGTCCTGGGATGGAGCCCGATCGAGCCCAGCATCGGGCTCTCTGCTCAGCAGGGAGCCTGCTTCCCCCTCTCTCTGCCTGCCTCTCTGCCTGCTTGTGATTTATCTCTCTCTGTCAAATAAATAAATTAAAAAAAAGAAGTTAGCTGTGAAAGAAAAGGAAATGAACGACAAGAAAGACTGGCAGTATTTAGGGAAGATGGGTAGCATCTAATGCTACTGGGCCTTTTTTTACTTATAGCAGCTGGAAATGTTGATTTTTTTTTTCATGTCTTACCTTGAATGCATTGGCAGAAGCATTTTCTCTTTGAGCTTTCTAAAATTCTTCCTCAACTCTCTAATTGTGCCTTTGCCTAATTACACTGTCCTCTTCTCTGTGGGTTAGTCTGTTTTATTTTGCAGGGCAAGCCATATTTGAATTTCAGTTCTTTCTGATTCACACCAACAATGCCTCTCTCTCCTTTCTCTCATGTCCCTAAGTAAGTTGGGACCTAGCAGCATTGAGGGGAACAGGCTAACACACATCATCTGTGAACCTAAATTAAGTGTCAAGGCTGACATTTCTTGTTGGAAGGCCTCTCATGTCAAGAGAAATGATCCAGAAGGCAGGAATAAAAAACCAGGCACTTAGACATTCTTTCAAACAGATCCTTACTCAAATGATTCTCAAAGGAGTGGTGGTGGTGGTGTTCATGGGATGTCAGGTAAGCCAGGTGTCAGCGTCTTTCATTGCCATTACCTGCAAAAAAACCAAATAATGTAAAATGGGCAAATGGGAAGCTGAAAGAACACAAAATACTGCTCTTGGCTATAGAGAGAACCTGAGAATTTGTCTTGAATTTCCCATCTTTTGTATTTCCCTTCACATTTGTGTATGGCTTTGATCTACCACCTGTTTTTTCCAAACTGTTTCATGTCTTGACACGTAGTGAAATTGATAATAAAGGATATAAGAATGTGTTTATTCTTGGCCGGAGATGACCAGTTTTGGGCTCTGGCTACCCCAGGCCCAAAGACAGAGGATTGATAGCTCTGACACCCATAACCCATTAAAGGTCCGTTGGGAAGCAGATCTACCCAATCCTTTCATTGCCCATTCTCAGTTTATGCCACTAGGGATGGCAAGCTTCCATGTCATCTGAGACACATTCTTTGCTGTAATATACCATACTTACATTAACCTCCTATTTGCATTAGATCTTGAAGATCCTTGAATTACTTAAACCTCCTAACTCCCCTTAGTGTCTGCATTATATATTTTTCTTTTTTTTTTTTAAGATTTTATTTATTTGACAGACAGAGATCACAAGTAGGCAGAGAGGCAGGCAGAGAGAGGAGGGGAAGCAGGCTCCCTGCTGAGCAGAGAGCCTGATGCAGGGCTCAATCCCAGGACCCTGAGATCATGACCTGAAGCGAAGGCAGAGGCTTTACCCACTGAGCCACCCAGGCGCCCCTACATTATATATATTTTTTAAAACATTTGCTGTCTTTTTTCCCTTTATTTTCTCCTCATTTTAATTTATTAACTCTACAATACTCATCTCTTTTTCACTAGACATGATATCCTGTCTTTTTTAGGAAGCTTTCTCTAAGTATAAGTAAAAAAATACATTACTTATCCTCCCCAGAGCTTTTATTATGATAGGTAAAATGTCACATATAAAAAGAAATGTATACACAATGTTTTTATTTTGCTTCTATGCTATATTTCTCCATATGTTATTTTTAAGTGTTTCTTCTTCAGGATTGTAACAAAGTATGGTCTTTAAATTCTAATAAAAAATCACTTTCGTATTTCATATTTTGTTTTAACATAAAAGTTCCTGCAGGACAGAGAACTTCTTAAAATAAAAACTTTAAAAAATAATTTTGTGTACTCGAGTATTGGGCAATGTATTTGACTATACTAAGCATACATGTTATTTCTTAATTCAGTCGGTTTTAGGCTGGTGAGGGGAATGATTCATCTGTACTAGTAAGTATACTCCAAAATGGAAGGTAGTAAAAGCCTCTCCTTGTGCTCCCATAGTAACTTGTGCCTATGCCTTCATAGCAATAACACTGTTTACATTACCTCCATATTTGCTTCTAATAGAGTCTATCAAAAACTAGATGTGGGGGTGGTAAGGAAGGAGGTTCACATTTTGGAAAAAAACTTCTCATGCTGTTCTGTAGATTCATCACACCTTCCATCACCATCAACACCACCATTCTTCTGAGAACTTCTGTTCATCTCTAAAGTCTTAGAAAATAGGAAACTATCTTACTTATCATTTTATCTCCAGTGCTTAGATTTTTGTGCTTATAAGGTAGACAGTAAATGTTCCCAGCAGGAAGGTAAAACTAGGAGTTTAGAGATAGGAGAGATTAATTTTGACTTAGAAGAGCATGAGAGACTTTATGCAAGGGTTACTTGAGAAGAGTTATGAAAAGAGGTGTTGAGTTAGTTTTATGGAAATGGATGAGAGCATTTCACGAAGAGGGAATGAGCAAAAGCAGAGGCAGAAAAGTGTGGTATGTATTCTAGGGATTCTTGGGCAAAAATTTCAGGGTGTATGAAGTGGGAGAAGCCTACAGAATTTGCTTGTATTCAGTTGGATTGTGAATTCTCTTGTTTGGAATTGGAACTTTATTTGTAGGTGGTAGAGAGTCATTGAAAAATTGTTATCGTGGCATATCTTGATTCATCTATCAGCAACTTGGTGTATCTGTTACTGTGTAGGTGAGGTTATGGGTAGGTAGAAAGTGGAGACCGGGGGTTCCGTTAAAATTGGGATATTAGGTACAATTAGAGTCTAAATTAGAGTTACAGTGAAGAGAGAAGAGGGAGTTGATGCCAGAGTTATTTTAGAGGTAAAATCAATAAGCCTTGGCCACTCTTGTAAGTATCACATTTTTCATTTTAAAGTGGTAAACATTCCTAATAAAGAGATCGTGCTAGCAAAAAGGAGGTTTTTTTTTCTTAAAGATTTTTATTTATTTATTTGACAGAGAGATCACAGGTAGGCAGAGAGGCAGGCAGAGAGAGAGGGGGAAGCAGACTCCCCGCTGAGCAGAGAGCCTGATGGAGGCTCGATCCCAGGACCCTGAGATCATGACCAAAGCCAAAGGCAGTGGCTTAAACCACTGAGCCACCCAGGCACCCCAAAAGGAATGTTTTGAATACTCCTCCTTTGCAATTGAATTGCCTTGGCATTTATAGAAAATAATAAAGTTAATTATATATCATCTTGATAACAGTAGAATTAAGAGATTGATGATATGTGTTGGAGGTTTATTTTATGTTAAGAATTATAGGTTAGAAACATGCTGTAGTAGTATATATAGGCCTTTTATGCTTTCTTTCTGTTTATTCAGGCATAGAAGAGTCTCAGTTATGGCTCTGAATGCCACTTTAGAAAATTACATAGGAATCAGTATACAATATGTTGGTGCACTATTTAATATAACTACAAGAAACTGCACTGAAATATTGAAAATGAAGGATATTCTCCTTATCTTGTGAGCTACTTTTATCAGAGTATTTGTTTTTTTTTTTTTAGCAGATTTTAGCTGATAGCAAAAACTAATGTCATCATCAATGTTATTTTATATGTGTTGCTAGTTTTTATAGTTTGAGGAAACAGAATATGATCGTGATTTATTCATTTGTTTTTGCTCTGTACGTTATCTGTACATCAAATGGATTATTCATATTAGTGTTGTATCATTTGTCTTAAGTAGTTTGTTGACTTTATATAATACCATGTTTGCTTCGCGTAGGCTTTGGCTCTGGAAGCTCATTCGTGTTGTTTTAAAACTCTAAGCCAAGACTTTTGATTTTTAATATGGCAGAGTAGAGACATTGGTTGCCTCTTCTATCTGAAATTACCCTGAAACAACAAGGAGAATGAGACACAGAGATTACATCTTTGATGAGACCAGAAATCCTATAACCCCAAACCAAAATATTTGTCCAATGTAAGCAGGAAGAGATTAAAAGAGGGAACTAGTAGGAAGAGATCTCAGAGCTTGTAGAGCAACATGAGAGAGATTTTCTGTTTACAGTGGGATCAGGATGAATAGGAGGGCAGTGAGAGCTTCCTTCAATTGTTTGGCTGCATGAACTGCCAGGAAAGGAGGAACAAAGGAGAAAACAGAGATAAACCGTCTTTGCAGAACACACTTTCTTGGCGAAGCAAGAAGTCATGGCTAAACAAATTTATCTCATTTGTTCTCAGACACATTCTCTTTGTCTCTTTTCTCTCACACACACATGCACAAAACACTCTGTCATAAAATACTTTCTTGTACATCAGTGACTACCTTTTAGTCTAGAACCAAGCCTGCTTCTTCCTTCCACAGTCCTCTTGCAAATAACTGATCCTAGTAGAGTTCACATCATTCGTGGGTAAATAATAAAAAGGAAATAAGCACAGTATCTACACAAAAATGCTGCAAGGAAAAGGAAAAAAGAAACGGAAAAACAAGTGATGTGAGAAACATGAGGATACTGTATTGGCCTAACAAATTTAATGAAACAATCACTTCTTTAAAATAATAGACAAAGTTTATTGGTCAGGGAGACATAGTAAGTCAACAGGAGATGATAAATCATATTCTGGCAGAGCTCAAGAAAAAAGGAAGAAAAATAAAATCAGAGAAATAAATGGCCATCTTGGAAGCAAAAGGGAGAATTAACACTGTTGAAAAGTCAGTAAAGGGCATGACGACAGACTTTTGAAAGTTGAACAAAGTGAAATGAGAATGAAAAGAGATGAAATGAATGCTCAATTTTGTTCTGGAAATGGAGAATTCAACATTAGAACAGAAAAATATTGAAACATCTAACTTAAGAAACTTCCTACTAAAGAAATCTTAGTTCTACAGATCAAAAGGGCAGGTAATAAAAAAAAATTAGTATACATTAAACCTTGAACAATGTGGGGATTAGGGACACAGATCCCCCCGCAATGCAGTTGAAAATCTGTGTGTTAACTTTTGACTCCCTAAAAATCTTAACTGATAGCCTACCATTGACTAGAAGCCTTATTGATAACATAAACAGTTGGTTAACACATATGCTAAATGTATTATATACTGTATTTTTACTATAAGGTAAGCTAGAGAGAAGAAAATGTTATTAAGAAAACCATAAGGGGGGATGCCTGGGTGGCTCAGTTGGTTAAGCGGCTGCCTTCGGCTCAGGTCATGATCCCAGTGTCCTGGGATCGAGTCCCACGTCAGGCTCCTTGCTCAGCAGGGAGCCTGCTTCTCTCTCTGTCTCTGCCTGCCACTCTGTCTGCCTGTGCTTGCTCTCGTGCTCTCTCTCTCTGACAAATAAATAAATAAAATCTAAAAAAAAAAAAAAAAAGAAAGAAAGAAAAGAAAACCATAAGAGGGGCGCCTGGGTGGCTCAGTGGGTTAAAACCTCTGCCCTCTGCCTTCGGCTTAGGTTATGATCTCAGGGTCCTGGGATCGAGCCCTGCATTGGGCTCTCTGCTGAGCAGAGAGCCTGCTTCCTCCTCTATCTCTGCCTACCTCTCTGCCTACTTGTGATCTCTATCTCTGTCAAGTAAATAAATAAAATCTTTAAAAAAAAAACCATAAGGAAGAGAAAATGAATTTACAGTATTTTACTATAAAAAATCCATGTTATAAGTGGATCCATATAATTCAAACCCATGTTGTTCAAGGGTCAACTATACAGTCATACATCATCATTATGTGGCCTAGTTTTTAAAAAATTGGATTTCAGAGGTAAGGAATGCATTCTCTGTTCATCCCATTAAAAAGGTTAATTTACCTGATGGGGAGACCTAGGGGAAGGATCAGATACCATGAAGGGAATATTTAGCATTATAGAACAGTGGTACAAAGCCTACAAGTCATCAGGGGAAAGAAAGTATGATCTCAGTCCAACTATCATCTGAAAAGTTTATTTGAACAATGTAAGAACTCAAGGTAAATAGTATCTATAAGTTTTTTGATTAACTGTAAGAAGATGAATATCAGCCATTCAGTAGATGAACAGAGATGATTCAGCAAAAGGATTGACAGGGAAGATACAGCAAAATAGTTGTGAGATTTGTAGTAACAGAATATGATAGAACTGTAACATGGTAGAAATAACTAATAAAGTCCAGACTGAAGGAGGAGAAAAAGCAGGAGGATAAGTATAACTTTGCTGATTTCCTCTTCTTATTCAGCTGGAGAACAAAGGATAAAAAGTTTAGACATCAAGTTATAGAGGTGTTAGTATATTTAAAGGAATAAAGATGAACACTTGAAAACTAAATGTAATATGTTTAACCAAAATCAAATAGTGCATAGGAGGTACAAAGAAGTAGAACTGTATTAAATTTCTTATCCTAAATAGTCAGATGCAACCAAAGATGAAAGAATAAAATTTTTTTTATCTTTGCACATTATTTACATTTGCAAAAAACTGGAAACATATATGAGATACTTATCAAGACTGACTATATTCTAGATCACAAAAAACAAAAAGCTATCATACAGATGAAGTTTCTTGACCAGAAATTTTCTCAATTTCTTCTATGGAAGTGGTTCTTCATGTGGTCAGCAGCATCAGCAAGGCCCGGCCACTTGTCAGAAGTGCATACTTGGAAGCCCCATACCAGAGCTACTGAATCAGAAACTAGGAGAAGTCCCCAGATCTCTTTTGGTCAGGTTTTACAGATATCCCATTTATGTTTATTATTTGCAGTTGTTTTAGAATGCCATGATAAATATTTTTGTTCTTTCATATTTGGTCTTGTATCTGTTTATTTAGGAGAGGAAATGAGCAAATCAACGAATGTTCTGTAGAACTTTAGGTAACTTTTTCTTTGTTGTGGTGCTGGTTATTAGAGGTGAAAAATTGAAAGTGGGTTTTTGTTTCTTTAGAAATATCTTTTTTGTTTACAGAAAACAAGAGTGTCTTCTTATCCAAAAAAAATGAAACGAACACGGTTACTCTCAAAAGACAACCAAGTGAGCACCTCAGACTAATGAGTAGAATCAATAAGAACGTGATTTTGGCGCTTTTAACTTTGGCAAGTTCTGCATTTCTGCTGTTTCAGTTGTACTACTACAAGCACTATTTATCAGCAAAGGTAATATTTTTTCTCTTTTCTCATCATTAGGCTTCATTTTAACTGTATATTTTCTTAACATAGCTCCCTATTTCAGTACATAAAATTAATCTCAGTTTTTCAAATTCTTGCAGAAATAGTTCCTACTGAGATTCTCATTTTTGTGAAGTGTGGCAAACAATTCACCATTGCAGTTATGTTATTATAATAACATGCTAGTCATAGGTGCCAAGTTTCAGTAATGTTTAATCTATTGAAATTTTTTCTGATATAGTTATATAAAAATTGTTAATCTTTTTTTTTTTTTTTAAGATTTTATTTATTTATTCGACAGACAAAGACCACAAGAGGGCAGAGAGGCAAGCAGAGAGAGGAGGAAGCAGGCTCCCCGCGAAACAGAGAGCCCGATGCGGGGCTCGATCCCAGGACTCTGGGATCATGACCTGAGCCGAAAGGAGAGGCTTTAACCCACTGAGCCACCCAGGTGCCCCTAAAAATTGTTAATCTTCTAAACACATCATCCCTTATTGGAAAGAACTGAATGATAAATAATTTTGATAAAATACCAAAATTAGTTTATTTTAGTACAGTGTACTTCTCTCTCCCATTCTAGGGGAGGATACTTCTCTGCTTTAGTTGACCTTGACCATGGACTTACTTTGGCTGGTGGGATGTAACAGACATATGCAGAAATTTCAGAGCGGCTGTTATATGACTTGCCCTTTGTTCAACCCTGACCTACCAGGAGAAGAATGTGCCCTGGGTAGATTCTGCCCCTCCAGTCTGGGCCCTGGATGGAATGTATGAAGCAGACTAAGATGTAGCTGCCTGGCTGACTTGCAGATCTGACAGAAAGTAATGCGTATTAGGCTTTAAGATTGGTCAAGTTAATCATGCAGCATTGTTATGTGGGATTGCTAGATGCCATTGTACAGATGAGAAAACCAAATAACAGAGATGTTAGGTAACTTGCCTACACAAATCACCCAATTTCTAACATCCAGGGCTGCCAGTCTATACTTTACTCCATTCTTTCCATGCTAAATTATTTTTAAAATAATTTGACAAATACTGAGGCTACCAGCTATTTTGGGTGTTTATCCAATGAATGTCTTTGTGTGACATCTCTCACCGTTTCTGATTATTTTCTTAGGAGAACGTTCTAGAGTGGAATTTCTGGATCTAATATGTATGTGTTAGGTTTTGTCACATATCACAGGGTTATATTCCGTAAAGATGAGTAGTGTGCCTGATTTCCTGTGCCCTTTCCAAATGTGGAAATAATAGCAATAGCAATGACAGTAATGGCATCTGTATTAGTTAGAGATGCTTTTGGATGACTAATAGTAGCTTAAACAAATAGAGGGTTATTTGTATTTTCTTTTTTTTTTTTTTCCAAGTTAGAGTATTTTAGTTATTAGCAGTGGTTACCAAATAAGCTGAAAGTAAATTTCTTCCAAGGAGCTGCTCAAAATTTGCTTTGTTGAGAAGAGGCGAGGAGCCATTTCAGCGTTCCTCTATAAGATGATGCAAGTTTTTTTATCCTTGAAAGGGTTTTCTGAGGTCGGTATCCCTATCAGCAAAGGGTCACTCCTGGTGTGCTCCTCACAGTAGGACATGAGATCCGCTGACGCCTTTGAAACCTTTATTCTCTGGATGGAGGCTTCCATTCTCAACTGTTGCACTGTCCTCCTGGCCTGGGCGATGTTGTTGGTGCTTGCTGTTTTGCTGGACATCTTCAACTATTGTTTCTACCTGAAATCAGTAAGACTTCCTGGGGCCCACCGTTTCCAGGTTGTAAGTGGTGGAATGAATCTGCCCGTGCGCTCCCCCGGCGACCGCGGGGACTCAGTCTCTAAGGGCTCCTGGAGACAGCTCAGACCTCTCCGGAGGTCCGGCTCCGCCTCGCTCGGGGTAGGCGGGGCAGACGAGGGTTATTTGTATTTTCTACCTTTAAGTTTAGAGCTTCTAAACTTCTCTTGACATTTTCCTTGTGCTAGACAAGGCTGGAAGAAGAAATATTGCATTCTAGAAGGCTTCTACTTTTGTGACATTAGCCAGCAGATTTCCAGATATAAAATAATCTGGGAGAGCAAGGTTTTACTACTGTGTTGTCCTTGTTATTTAGCTTTTCGACACTTCGTAATAGAGATTGCAGAAAAAAATGTGTGAAAGTGGGTGTCAGGTCAGCTTACACAGTGTCTGCCACAGCAGCTAACATCTTTTTGTTGCTTATATGCTTGGCATTGTGCTAAACATTTCACATACATTTAACTCTTATAACAACAAATTGAGTATATCTTGTGCTTTCTGTTTTCCCAGAGAAAAAAACTGAGGTTTGTTGAGATTTATTAATTTGTCCAATGTCACATAATTATTAATTTCTTTTTAGAGAGAGAGAGCATAAGCAAGAGGAGGGGCAGAAGGAAAAGGAGAGAGAGAATCCTAAGCAGCCTCCCTGCCCAGCGCGGAGCCTGATTTGGAGCTCGATCTCACAACCCTGAGATCATGACCTGAGCCAAAATCAGGAGTTGGACACTTAACTGATCCACCCAGGCACCCAATATCACATAATTATTAAATGAGGGAGATAGAATTTAAACATAGGGAGTCTACCCCAAGAATTTTGTTCCTAATATTAAACTCTATTAGTGGTCATTTATTTGATTACTAATGGGGCTAAACATCTTTCCATATGCTTATTGCTTCTTGTTATTTCTTTTTTATTCTTATTTATTTGTATTCCCATCTGCATTTTTCTGGTGGTGTGTTCTATATAGTTTTAAGGATAGTATACCTTTATCATGTATATCTCATTTTTCCTGGTTTATTAATTTGCCTTTTAACTTTGTATTCATGTATAACTCTCCCAATACATTTGTATTTAATTTCTAGGTAGATAGCTTTCTTCTTTAGGGGATCTGGTTTTTATGTCATAAGTAGCCCAAGACTGGAAATATTCACCTGTATTTTTACCAAAAACTATTTATATTTATTTTTTTAACTAAGTAGAATTTACTTTAGGATAAGGTATGAATTAGATATCTAAGTTTTTCCCAGGTGGTTAACGATTTGTACCAATATCACTTTTTTAATTCCCCTCATTAACTTAAAAATCCCATCTTAATTATACATTAAATTCCTACAAATAACTACTATCCTGACCCCTTCCCCTGGTTGTATTATAGCTTTAGTTGTTAAAAGCACAAACTCAAGCCTGGGATTAAACCTATCTATATTGTTTATTAGCTGTGGGATCTTGGGTAAATTACTTCTAAATGCTCTGTTTCCTTATCTAAAATACAGGGAAGATAACAGTACCACCTTGTAGACTTGTGAAGCTTAAACAAATTAATTAATGCATGTAAAACATTTGGAACAGTGCATGTCACATACAAATCAGGAAATATGGGCTTTTTGGGGGGAGGGGCTTTTTTTTTTTTTAAAGGAAAGATGTCCCACAATACAAGGTTTATTTTTTTTCAAGTAATGTCTTTCATTCATTCATTCATTGATTCATTCATTTTGTTTCAAGTTTTTATTTAAATTGTAGCTAGTTATCATATAGTATATTACTGGTTTCAGGAATAGAATTTAGTGATTCATTAGTTATATATAACACCCAGTGCTCATCAAAACAAGTGCCCTCCTTAATACCCATTGTCCATCTAGCCCATCTCCCAGCCACCTCCCTCTATCAACCTTCAGTTTGTTCTCTGTAGTTAAGAGTCTCTTATGGTTTATTTGTGAGCTATTTCTAAAAGGTTTGTTTATTTATTTGAGAGAGAGAATACCGGCAAGGGGAGGGACAAAGGGCGAAAGAGAGAGAGAGAGAATCCTCAACCAGACATGCTAAGCGCAGAGCCTGACATGGGGCTTGATCCCAGGACCCTGAGATCATGATCTGAGCCGAAACCAGGAGTTGGACGCCCAACCGACTGAACCACCCAGGCACCCCATGAGCTATTATTTTTATTAATTATCTTCAATTTTATAATCAAAAGTTGTATTTGTTATATTGTATCCATGACATACAAACTCCTTTAGTAATAAGCACCATATTCATTAATTGAACAAAATAAGGCATAAAATTATATAAAGTTCACTAAACCTGTATACTGTTATATTTGAAAAGTTTGTATTACTTGTACTAGAGTTCTTGTTTTTTAAGTTCACTATTAATAATAGGTAGAAATGATAACATCTAAATTCTGAAATATCAAAGGTTACTTTTAATAAAAATACAACAATTATATTAACTATTCCTAGCCAAATAGTTTTGCATTCTGTAAAATAGAGTTTTAAACTTTATTATCTCAAAAATTTTTATTTGAAAGTCACTGTTTGCCAGGCATTTTGACAGGGTGATAGAAGCAATGAGAAATGGTTTCTTTCTTCCATTTATTTATAATTTATTGGGGATGGATGCTACTGGAAGTATGGATGCTTCTTGCATGTTATTAGTGTGAAGATAAAATACGATCTGTAAGGAATACAAGTAGTTTATGCCAACAGGAAAAAAATGCTTTATTTAAAAATAGTAGGTGTAGTTAGAGTAATAGATAATGAAGCTCCCAACTTTTTTTTTTTTTTAAGATTTATTTATTTATTAGAGAGAGAAAAAGAGAGAACAAGCAGGGGTGGGAGAGAAGCAGACTGCCAAGCAGGGAGTCTGATGCAGGACTCCATCTCAGGACCCTAACTAAGATAATGACCTGAGCAGAAGGCAGACGCTTAACTGACTGAGCCATCCAGGTGCCCCTGAAGCTCCCAACTTGTAAATTTTTTTCAATTTTGTTGAAAATATTTACACTTTTAGCTTTTTATTTAACTTCAAGATCTCACTTAAACTTTAGGGAAATACAGATGGATCTTGAGTATTCTAGTATAGTTTCTTGTGACACAGGAAGAGAACTCAGTTTTATAAACTTTGTTTACTGATTGTATCTGAATTGCATTTCTCATTTGTTCAACATTCTCATATACTCAATCTTAGATAAAGAAAATTCACACAAATAAAATGATTTCTAGTTCAATTAAATTAATTTGATTTGTTAGCAGGAGATTACAGAATGGTAGCCATGATCAGCACTAACTTACAGGTCAGCAGCATCAGTGTAAAAACCATGATTTTTAGGTCATGTTTGAACTTCAAGGCTATTTAGAAGGACATTTGAGATTATGTATTAAAGCTAGGACAGGAATGAAAAGTTGGTTTTGTTTTGTTTTGTTTTTTAAAGATTTTATTTATTTATTTGTCAGAGAGAGAGAGTGAGCACTGGCAGATGGAGGCAGAGGGAGAAGCAGGCTCCCCGCCGAGCAAGGAGCCCGATGTGGGACTTGATCCCAGGATACTGGGATCATGACCCGAGCCGAAGGCAGCTGCTTAACCAACTGAGCCACCCAGGCGTCCCGGTTTGGTTTTTTTTTTAAAGATTTTACTTATTTATTTGACAGAGATTACAAGTAGGCAAGAGAGGCAGGCAGGGAGAGAGAGGAGGAAGCAGGCTCTCCACGGAGCAGAGAGCCCGATGTGGGGCTCGATCCCAGGACCCTGGGATCATGACCTGAGCCAAAAGCAGAGGCTTTAACCCACTGAGCCACCCAGGCGCCCCTGAAAAGTTGGTTTTATCTGTGATCACAGCCCACTTGTAGTAGTGAATTCCTGCAGCAGTAAATGTCGAGGACTGCAAAGATTTTCAGGCTTATCAGGAGAGAGTACTCTTATCATTGGTTAGGGAAGAAGGGTTATTGCTATCTTAGAGTTAAGGAGATCGACTTTTGATAATTTCTAGGCCTTCACCACAGAATTCCTTTTGGCCCTAGCTGGTTAGACAGTTTTAGCCTTTCTATGATTTTCTGAATGAGGTCTGAATTATCTAGTTACTTGTCATCATTAAAGAGAAGGAATTAATATAACTCTTGGGTTGGCTACAACTCCATACATGGGTGGATTTGACTCTTCAGATTCCAGAGAACAACTCTCTAGATCTTTGAAACACAAACTCTTGCGTGATGGCCTTGTGAGCATTTTCTTTGAGCTCCAGTTTTCAAGTAATTGGCTGACAGTTTGCATCACAAAGGAATGGGTGTCAGTGGGACCCACTAGGGAATGTCAGTTGTTCATTGTTTCTTTACTGCACCAACCAGGACTGTGATTATAATTCTGTGTGTTCTTTCAGTCTGTGTTTATTGATTACTTGTTACATACAGGCCACTTTACAGGAATACAGAGATAAATAGAACACAGGTCCTGCTCTCGAGGAACTTATAATTTGATAGAGGAGGCAACAGCATTAATATTTGAGTCCGAGGCCCACATAGTCCCGAGTTCAAATCCTCATTTGGTTGTTTGGCTTACTGCAAAGTCACGAAACTTTTTGAGCCTCAGTTTCTTTAAATGGGCCTAATAGCAACATTGCTGGTTGAGATAATGTATGAAATGCATCTCACTTAGTGTTTGATATATGGTAGATGCTCAATAGATGGTAGCTATTAGTAGTTTACACATTCTAGTCCTTTTAAAGTTTACATTGCTGTTCAATAAGTGAAATTGTATTTAATTATTACAGGCTTCTCACGAGCCTACCTTTATCATTTTTTCATAAGTAAGTTATCTGGGGCCCAGGTATCTTAAGCTTCTTGCTAAAGATTGCCAAGTTCAGGTCCTAAAACTTACATCTTCACTCATAGAGTCTTATATGAATATGTTCAAACAAAATACTGTAGCACTGATAAGATATGAAATGAGATGGCTTTAAGGTCTTATGGGTCTCAGTAGAAAATTGTAGAGTATTACTGCCTCAGTGGAAGGAAGACAAAGCCAACAGACTGTGTTTGTATAAAGCATTGAGTGAACCAAACCTTAGTGATGTTCTTAACTTAGAACCATAAGCAACACCAGTGCCTGCAGTATTCAGCTATTCTTATTACCTAGAAAGCCCACTTACAGGGTTCTGTGCTAGGATGTCTTTCTTTGCATTATATGTAGTGACCTCTGTGTGTTTGGTTAGAAGGCCAGGAGGGAGTGGAAAGGGGAGTTTGGATTTCAAGTTCGGCAATATTCATTCACAGTGAACAATTTCATGTGCCATTATTAGACATGGAAATTAATCTGGTAGCCATTTAGATCATGTGTGACAAAGGTTTTTTAAATATTTTGAGTTGGTCAGTTGCTTGCTAAAATCATGAAAGAAACATGATTGTAAAAAATCTTCTTTGACTATTAGCTAATTCTCTATGCTTTGAAGGATAATATATGGGTCATTTTTTGAGGAAGATTATTCCATCTGATAATCTGATGTAGTATGATAAACTTTGATAAATGCTGTTGTTCCTCTCTTCTTATCCTTTCCTCCACCCACCCCACCTCCAATTACCAGCATTGTTCAGGAGAAATGTGAAAGAATTTCTTCCATTAGAATTGAGGGATATTTAAACAGTATTTCCATGTATTCCCAGACTTTAGACTTTTAGGTTTTTTAGCCAAACACTTTGTCTTTTTAATAAACAAAGCTTTCCCACTGTCTCAGATCACTTTATGAGTCTTAACACTAAGAACTTCAGTGACTTGGGAGTAAGTAAAAGAATAGTGCATCTAGTGGAAGGAAAGGCACTGAGATACAGAAGGGGAAAGCTGCCTAGAGGGTTGGTGAATTTACCGTGGTTAGTGTTTCTGATCCTTAGGATTGTGAATTAATTTTTTTAAAGACTTTATTTATTTGACAGAGAGAGAGAACACAAGCAGGGGGTGTGGCAGGTGGAGGGAGAGGGAGAAGGAGGCCCCCTGTTGAGCAGGGAGCCTGACCCAGGGGCTCCATTCCAGAATTCCAGGATCATGACCTGAGCTGGAGGCATACACTTACTAAGGCATACACTGACTAAGCCACCTGGGTGCCCCGGATTGCAAATTTATAAACAATTGAAAAAGATCAGTTTTTTAAGTCTGACTGTTTGATTTTTTTATAGGCATGAGTAATGATCATGCTAGATTAACAATTCTGGTTTTTGGTTTCTGCAAGCAACTGATTGTTGGATACTGTCTTTCAAAAAATGAAAGGATTTTTCCTTAAATATTCACCTCCTATATCCCAAATACTTTCTCTTTAATGGCATATCTTAATTTGACTTATTTATCAGTGGAGTTCAGTAGCCACCAGACTTTTTCTCCCCTGCTTTTTGGTATCTGATTCCATCTTTCCATTTATTAATTCACTTCACATAATTTTTACTCTAAATTCCTATAGGAATATCTTTAGGCTTTTAAATTTTTTTTTAACTCCTGATTTTATATAACATTTCTTTTAGAACATTCAGCAATTTATTTCTCAAGTGTTTGTTGAGCGCTGTGTGACAAGCACAGTACTAAGCTGTGAGACAAAATGATGAGTCAAATGTAATCCTTGCTATATAGGAAGTCACAAATGGAGTCATAATCTTAGTCATAATCTCAGGGTCCTATGTCTAGCTTTGCACTCAGCACAGAGTCTGCTTGAGATTCTCTCTGTCCCTCTCCCTCTGCCCCCTGCTCGCTGGCTCTAAGATAAATAAATCCTAAAAAAAAGAAAGAAAGAAAAGAAACCTATAAAGAGACACACAAGCAAATGACAGTATAATATGTTACTTCTTCAAAGCACACTTCATAAACCTTGTTCTGCCTACTTTACTAGTTATAGTTTAAGAACTCTTCTGTTCTTTAGTCTCTAGCTTTTGTAACCCTCTTTTGTACAGCTGTCACAGTTATTTTTCTTCAGAAGTGATCCACTTATTCTCTGCATAGCATACCTATGGAATAAGATCCAAATTTCTTACCATGGTATGGTAGATAGTCTTTGCTCCTCAAGATCCTATCTTCCCCACACTCTGGGCTTTAGGAGGTGACCTGTATGGACTGCATTAGCTGAATTCCTTGCCTTTTCTAGTTGAGGTCAGCCAATGGAAACATTACCCAGAGGTTGGAGACCAGGAGGAAAGAGAGGCCAGGTTATTTATTCTCTTGGTTCTCTATTTCTAGAATCATTGCTTGACAGGGACTGCATTCCTTCGAAACAGCTACAGTGTAGCCATTGGGGCCCAGTAACTGTTCCTCACCAGAGATAGATTAACCATTTAGATAAATGAAGTTTAAACTGCAAGGCCCCTCACTTCCAAAGGCCCTTGAAGGGGCCTTAGGAGTATGTTACAAAGCTATATATTTTGGTAAAGTTTGAAGAAGATATTTTTGCATTCTTTTTCTTAAAAAGGGCCACCAAAATTGTGTAATTTTCAGGCCCCTATAAAACTGGATCTTCCTATGTCCTTATCCTTGATCCTTCAAGCTTAGGTAATTGCAAAGTTTATAGGGAATGAAAAACTGCTGAGTAACCTACTTAGGGAGGTGATGGTTGAATATTTAATGGCTGAAATAATATTTTGAGTTGCTTTTATGAGTATAAGTTTTCCAGGTAAAGAAGGATGGGAAGGGCATTACAAATAGAGGAAGCAGCCTATTTGGAAAGGATGAGCTATGTGGAATCTATGTGGATATCTAGAAAAGGATGAGCTATGTGGATACCCAGAGACCAAAGGAAGCACAAAAGTCTTGAGGCAGGGACATGCCTGGCAGTTTTAAGAATAGCAAAGAGATGAATATGGCGATAGAGGACTTTTGCTTTTATTCTAAGTGAAATTAGGAACCATAGGAGAGATTTGAGCTGATGTGTGACATGATCTGACTTAAAAAAAAAAGTAGTAGAGTAAATGCTCTGTTGAGAATAGATTGTTGGATCAAGGGCTAACACAGACCAGTTAGAAGGCTGTTCTAGTAATTTACACAAGAGGATGATGGCTTGGATAAGAGAACTGGTGGTAGAGTTCATGAAAAGTGGAAAGTAGAGCTATCAGAATTTGTTTATGGGCTAGATGTTGGGTATTAAATACAGAAAGGAGTGAGGGATAACTTTAGTATTTTGGGCTTAGATAATTGGAAAAGGGAAGTTGCTGTTTACTGAGATGGGGAAGACTAGGAGAAGTAAGATTGAGGGATGATGGTTAGAGATACGGAGTTTTGTTGTTGTTGTTGTTGTTGTTGTTTTCATACATGTTAAGTTTGAGATGCTTATTTGACAGCCAGATGAAGAAGGTGAATAGATAGTTGAATAAATTTGTAATTCAAAGGACTGGTTTGGTTGGAAATATAAATTGAGAGTTATAAGTGTATAGATTGTATTTAAAGCCAGTAAGAGTAGATGAGTTACCAAGAAAGTGGACGTAGAGTAAAGAAATGGGAGAAAAGTCTCCTGGTGTGAGTTTTGGGACCCTCCTGGTGTGAGTTTTGGGACTACATCAGAAGTGGAAGACCTAATAAATGAGAGTTAAGAAGGAGCGGCCAGAAAGAAATAGCAGGAAAACCAGAAGTAGTCAGGATTCTGAGAGCCAACCAACTGAAGTGTTTGAGTGAGACAGATGTAATCTACAATTCTTGATCAAAAAAGACAAGGAATAATAATTGATCATTGGGTTTTAGCAACATGGAGGTCATTGGTGATCTTGATGAATACTTGGAGGAGTGAATTTAATCTTGTGAGCACATGAGGAGAGGACTCGGAGGCAGTGAGAACAGACAGCCCATTAAGGGTTTTGCTTGAAGGAGGACAGAAAATTGTTAGTTGGGAAAAGAGGAGTTGTTTATTTGTTTGTTTTAAGATAGGAGAAATAATATCATTTATATATTGATGGAAATGATCCAGCAGAGAAAGCAAACAACTCCGAAAGTCAGTCTCATCTACTAATGGAGAGCTATGGTGAGCAACAAGGGCTATGTTACAGAGTTTTCAGTCTCTTTTTAAGGATGAAGATTACAAAGCTGTCTCTTAGTGCTTTATTCTCAAATATCCCTTGGTATGAAAATGTTATTGTCCAAGTTGCAGAGCTTATGAGAGACCAGTTCTGGCTTTACCTTAATAACTCAGTATATCTCTATCTCTTTTCCTGCTTCCTTCCCTGTGTTTAACAAACCATCATTAAACATTTACTCATTACTAAGCACTACACTAGTCACTGTCAATACAGAGAAGGATTGGACTTGGTCCCTGCCCTTAAACATGCAGTGTAGTGGGGAGATGATTCTCTTTTTTAGGAAATTGGGGTATTTTTCATTTTTTAGGGCAAGGCTATTCTTCCTGTTCTTCAGCATCCTCCCGTCTATATCTTATAGGTAAAGAACATATTCAAGGCATAAGAAACTTCCCTGGATCTTCTTAGGGCTTGAAACATTCTTCCTATTGTCTCTAGACCATCAGACATTCTTTTTCAAAATACTTTCAAAGTATTTTGGGGCTTATCAGATGAAAACTCATAATGCTTTCTTCTGATTCTCTAGACCTGAATTTTTTTTTTAAAGATTTTATTTATTTATTTGACAGACAGAGATTACAAGTAGGCAAGAGAGGCAGGCAGGGAGAGAGAGGAGGGAGCAGGCTCTCTGCGGAGCAGAGAGCCCGATGTGGGGCTCGATCCCAGGACCCTGGGATCATGACCTGAGCCGAAAGCAGAGGCTTTAACCCACTGAGCCACCCAGGCACCCCTAGACCTGAATATTTTTTTTAATTTTTATTTTTTAGTGGAGTATAGTTGACACATAGTGTTATATTAGTTTCAACACAGTGACTCAGCAGTTAGTACATTAGTTAGTACATTAGTACAACACAGCAATTCAGCAGTTATGCTGTGCTCACCACAAGTGTAACTACAATCTGTCATGCAACACTATTAGAGTACCATTGATTGTATTCCCTTGATTGTATTCCTCATGTGTCCCTTTCACCCTATAACTAGAAGCCAATGTCTCCCACTCCCCTTCACTCATTTTTCCCATCCTCCTACTCCTCTCCTGTAGCCGCCACTAGTTTGTTCTCTGCGTGCCAAGCCAAGTAAGTCAGAGAAAGATAGCTTTGAACTTACTAAATTTTTTTTTTGTTATCTTCTTAGAATGGAGCTGGTTTATCAAAATCTAAAGGAAGCCGAATTGGATTTGATAGCACACAGTGGGTATGTATGATAAGCATGAATGAAATTCCTCATTTACAATGTTCATTTGGTTCATTTGTTTAATTACTTGATGAGTATTTGTTGAATGATGGCAATGGTAATAGCTGTCTTGGTGGGCAGTGGGAGTAGGTGGTAGAGAGGAAGAGGTAGGCCCTCGGTCAAGTGCGTTACATGCAGTATCTCATTTAGTCCTTATGGACACTTTATGAAGTCAGTACATATTGTTATCCTCAGTTCACTAAAGGGTTTAGGGTTAGTTGGCTAATAAGTGACTGAATCTAGATTGTAAGTATTTGCTTTCAGAATTCTCACTCACTTAACTATGGTACATCCCCAATGAAAAAATGTCTGAATCAGAATTGAACTATGAATAAGGGACAATGATGATTAGGAATAAAAATAAATTCAACTGGTTTCCTTTTTTTTTTAAGATTTTATTTATTTATTTGACAGAGATCACAAGTAGGTAGAGCAGCAGGCAGAGAGAGAGGGGGAAGCAGGCTCCCTGCTGAGCAGAGAGCCCGATGTGGGGCTCGATCCCAGGACCCTGAGATCATGACCAGAGCCGAATGCAGAGGCTTAAACTACTGAGCCACCCAGGTGCCCCACAACTGGTTTCCTTTTTAAGATAAGGAAAACTAGCAGTATATACAATATATCCTGTTTTGATTTATAAATTTCAGAACCTATACATTTATAAAAATATGTTTTCTTACCTTTTTTTAAGGCAAATTTAGAATGAAAAAGGATGCTAGGTTACTAGTTACTAATAAAAAGTTAAATTTCGGGACGCCTGGGTGGCTCAGTTGGTTAAGCGGCTGCCTTCGGCTCAGGTCATGATCCCAGCGTCCTGGGATCGAGTCCCGCATCGGGCTCCTTGCTCGGCGGGGAGCCTGCTTCTCCCTCTGCCTCTGCTGCCACTCTGCCTGCCTGTGCTCGCTCACGTTCTCTCTCTCTCTGACAAATAAATAAATAAATAAAATCTTTTAAAAAAAAAAAAGTTAAATTTCCCCTGTTAGTATACATTTTGGATGTGACTAGTTATTTCCTGTGGATGACTTCAGTTTTTGGCATCTCTTTAACCAGAGACACGAAGCTTGTAAGATAGAAAGTAGATTTTCAAAATCATGAAGCAGCAATGAAAGAGTAATAATTCTAGGTCATTGCTGGCACCAATTGGTTTTGAACTATTATCTAAAAATTAAAGTCTGGGATATCCTATACCAGGCTCCTCAACTATGAAGTATCAAGATGAACTTGTAATTTATTAAAAATAGTAGAACAGGAAGCCCCATCTTTTTCATTCAGGGAAAGATCCTGAGGTGGGAGAAAATAATGGATTTGTTTTAAAAGAGTTTACTTCCAAGATAAGTGAGCAAAAATTAAAGAACAGCTCACTACATTCAGTGAGTTCTCTTTGTTAATTACATTGCATGGTACTAAGAATCAGTCTTTGTAATTGCAGAATCATGTGGAAGGGGAGAAGTACTAAAATACTTTTGTAATAGTATTTTAAAAGGAAGGAAAAGTGAAATCTGATCAGTAAGTGTGACTAAGCCCTGATAAAATTCTAGAATAAGTTATTAAACAGATGAGAGCACTTAGGAAAGAAAATGATTATTAGGAGCTAGCCTTTCCCAAGAACAAGTTCCACCAAGCCCTATTAGATGACTAGGCTATTTACAGTCTTAGTATACCCTGTTTTTCAACAAGACATTTTTCTTTCTTACAAACAAAAATGAAGGTCAGATGGTAATAGTCTTGTTTAATGTAGAATTAATTGGATTTAGAGTCAGTTGGACATCTGTTTCCAAGGAGCATTGATGATTGCATTGATAACAACCTGGAAGGCATATTTAGAAGGTGAGTTAGAGAATCTCTTCTCTACGCTGCCCTAATCTGTATTATATCAATAATTGTAATGAAGCCATAAATGTGTTCATCATGTTTGTTTTTAACACTAAGCTGAAAGAGATTCATTCAACAAACATTTATTAAGCACCTTATATGTGCTGATGTCTGTCACTTCATCATCTTTCTTTCAAAATCATGTATTTTATTTTCCTGGTGTAAAGCACAGACAGCAACAACCATAAGAGAAAAAAAAAAAGATAAATTAGAATCTCACAGTTTAAGACTTCTACTCCTCAAAAGACTCCATTACAAAAAGTGAAACAAGATGGGATCGGGAGGGAGACAAACCATAAGAGACTCTTAATCTCACAAAACAAACTGAGGTTTGCTGGGCTGGGGGAAGGGAGAGGGTGGTTGGGTTATGGACACTGGGGAGGGTATGTGCTATGGTGAGTGCTGTGAAGTCTGTAAACCTGGCGATTCACGGACCTGTACCCCTGGGGCTAATAATACATTATATGTTAATAAAAAATAAAAAATTTTAAAAAAAGACTCCATTAAGAAAACAAATAGAAATGCCATGGAGGAGGAAATATTTGCAAAACATGTATCTGACAAAAGACAGGGTATCAAGAATATATAAAGAACTCCTACAACTCAAAAGCAGATTTTTTTGTTTATACTCTTTATCAAATTGAGGAAGTATTCTATTCCTGGTTTGCTGAGAGGTTTTAATCATGACTAGGTATTGAATTTTGTCAAATGCTTTTTCTGTATTGAAATTATCATAGGGTTTCCCCCCTTTATTCTGTTGATATGGTAAATTTCATTGACTGATTTTCAAATGCTAAACTAACCTTTCATTTCTTTCTTTCTTTTTTTTTTTTTAACCTTTCATTTCTGGGATAAGCCCTGCTTTGTCAGGATATTTACTTGTGTTTTTTTTTTTTAAACTACTGGAATTGATTTTCTAGTATCTTGATAGTGGTTTATAATTTTCTTTTTTGTAATATTTTTGTTAGGTTTTGGTATTAGGATTGCACTGGCCTTATAACCAATGAGTTAGGAAGGATACCTCCCTGCTCAGTTTTCTCATAAATTTTGTAGAATTGGCATCATTCCTTAAATCTTTGATAGAATTTACCTGGGAACCATCTGAGTCTGGAGTTTTTTCTTGTTGTTGCTATTATTTTGATATATAACAAATACATATATTACATATATATGTATAACAAATATGTATGAATATATAACATATATGTTTAAATTCAATTTTGGTAATTGGTATAGGGCAATTCAGATGTTCTGTTTCATCTTGTGGTAATTTGTTAATTGTGTCTTTAAAGAAATTTGTCCATTTTATCTAAGTTATTGAATCTTTTAGCATGAAATTGTTTTTCTAACTTTTTACTTAGTTGTTTCTCCCACTAAGAGATAATAAACTCCTCTAGAGCAGAGATTATTATAGTCTTGGTATTTGTATACTCAGCACTAAAAACAAATGATAAGAGACTTACTACTAACTTTATCTCATTTTTTATTTAAATTCAATTTAGTTGGGGCATCTGGGTGTCTCAGTTATTGGGCGTCTGCCTTTGGCTTGGGTCATGGTCCAGGGTCCTGAAATCAAGCCCTATATTAGGCTCCCTGATCAGCAGGAAGCCTGCTTCTCCCTCTCCCACTCCCCCTGCTTGTGTTCTCTCTCTCACTGTCTCTGTCTGTCAAATAAATAAATAAAAACCTTTAATAAAAAAATTAATCTAGTTAACTCCATAGTGTATTATTAGTTTCAGAGGATAGAACTTAGTCATTCATCAGTTGCGTATAACACCCAGTGCTCATTACATCAAAAGCCCTCCTTAATGCTCATCACCCAGTTACCCTGTCCCCTCAACCATCTCCCATCCAGCAACCTTCAGTTTGTTTTCTCCAATTGAGAGTCTCTTCTGGTCATTTTTTCTATCCTTAAAATTCTCAATATCCTACCTGTTATCTTGTATATATTTTATGTATTTCTTCAGATTTTGTGAATAAGAATTTACCCTTAATTCTATGAGGCACCTTTTTCATGGCATACATCCCTTTGAAACGATTATTACTTTCATTAAAGTATGCTTTTAAGCAGTGATGTATGCCAGTTATTCTATTTATCTTTGCTGCTCTTTGGTGTTACTTACTCTTGAGTGTGATTATTGTGTTTCTATTCTAATTCTGAAGTTTTTGTTTTCAGTAGGGGACTCTACTTACTGCCTTAAAGAATTATATTTTAAAATATTACATTATTACTTGAAAATCAAACTATATATGGGACTAGTAAAGCAGGCAATATATTTTAGTTTGAATCTTTTGCTTAGAAAGATTAGTAAGCAGTATTACAAATATGAAGAAAAGTGGCACATAAAATTGATTTTTGATTTTGAAAAGGTTGACATGACCAATTTTTAAAAACTGACATCTGGTATTTCCTCTCGCACTTTGGCTCAAAAAGATTTAGTTAATACCAAGGGAATAATTTGTAAGCCCAAAGTTTTCATTTGGGATACAACTTCCCCTGTAAAGATTTTGTTATTCTTTTGATGTATAATTAGTTAGTAGCTTACTGTTCTCTATAGTGTGTTGTATATATTTTTGTTATAGCATATTTTACCTTGTATTATAAATCTACTGAATGAAATATATGTATACGTATATATTCTTATAAAATAAATAAAAATTTAATAAGATGGATTGTTGTATTGGTTTAGAAGATTTAAAGGGATTCTTTTCCTCTCAAACAGCGTGCAGTTAAAAAATTTATTATGCTAACATCCAGCCAAAATGTACCAGTGTTCCTTATTGATCCTTTGATTCTGGAATTGATTAATAAAGACTTTGAACAAGTAAAAAATACTTCTCATGGCTCCACTTCAGAATGCAAGTTTTTCTGTGTTCCAAGGGACTTTACTGCGTTTGCACTGTGGTATCACCTGTGGAAGAATGAGGTAAGATGATTGGCTTTCAGATAATAGAATGTGTCTTTTACAAATTAGTGTGGGATTAAACCAGTTTAAAAAGTAAAAAATAAAGTTCATAGAAATTACAACCTGTCTACGTACATAATCCACTAAGTCAATATAATGTCTTAACTATAATATAAATTAGAAATAAAAGGAAATGTTTTTTTCAGTCATGACTACATTAGAAAGCATAATGAAGTAATTCAGATGGTTGCACTTTTCAGTAGGATTATTTAATATGATTAGCATCAAATATAGACTCATTATGAATGATATTATTAGTAATGTGGTTTTTTAAAATAGTAAACATGTTTCTAACAACAGAAGAGTAAAATTGTCTCTCCTTTAACATAGCTATTGTAATCCTGGGAAGTAGAGACTCAGATCATTATGAACAAGGTTTTCACTGCAGGACTTCCTGATAGAACATTTGAGATTATTCAGGACACGGGGCAGATTTTTGTATTTTAGATTGTAGGATGTCTAGTATTTCTCACCCAAGCCTCTAAATGCCAGTTGTGTCTTCCTCAATCATTATGATAATCAAAAATATGCCTACAGATTTTTTTTAAAGATTTTATTTATTTATTTGACAGAGAGAGATCATAAGCAGGCAGAGAGGCAGGCAGAGAGAGAGGAGGAAGCAGGCTCCCTGCTGAGCAGAGAGCCCGATGCGGGGCTCGATCCCAGGACCCTGAGATCATGACCTGAGCCAAAGGCAGAGGCTTTAACCCACTGAGCCACCCAGGTGCCCCAACAGATTTTTTTTTTAAAGATTTTATTTATTTATTTGAGAGAGAGGCAGTGAGAGAGCATGAGCGAGGAGAAGGTCAGAGGGAGAAGCAGATTCCCCGTGGGGCTGGGAGCCCAATGCGGGACTTGATTCCGGGTCTCCGGGATCATGACCTGAGCCGAAGGCAGTCGTCCAACCAACTGAGCCACCCAGGCGTCCCACCTACAGATTTTTTTAAAAGACTTTATTTATTTATTTGAGAGAGAGAGAGAGAGGGAGTATGAGTAGGGGGAGGGGCAAAGGGAGAAGGAAAAGCAGACTCCCCTGAGCACAGAGTCTGGCATGGGCTCCATCCCGGGACCCTGGGATCATGACCTGAGTCAAAGGCAGACGCTTAACCAACTGAGCCACCCAGTCACCCCTGCCCACGTTTTTAAATGTCTCTTGGATACGGTACCACTTGCCTTGAAATCCAGTCCTTTAGAAGAAAGAGAATGTGCCACAATTGGCATAAACCAGTAGGGCCATAGCTGGTAGAAGAAGCAAAAGGTCAGAAGGGGGAAAGTGTGGAAGATTTTATGAAGATTGTAAGGCCAGGCCTAGAAGTTTTATATGGTATTTCCTCTACATTCTTTTGACCAAGACAGAGTTTAACTCTATATTCTTAAAAGAGAAGACATTTGTTATTGCTAGGTTAGGGTTCGCTACCAG